>MU396817.1:0-89570 GCA_022578855.1 Nemania serpens | reverse complement strand
ATAAAAAATAAATAATTTATATTTTATAGCAAAAAAGCTATTTATTATAAATAGTATTATAAGTTAACTTTTTTATATTAAAAAAAATAATAAAAATATATTTTAATATAGCAAAATTTTTACTAATTAATTTAAAAATAGAAATATTATAAAAATTGCCTTTTTTACTACTACTATTTCTTTTATATATATTTATATTATATAACAATTTAGCTATATATAAAAAGCTTGTTATTATAAGTTTTACTAATAATATTAACTTTTTTATTATAAATATTAATATTAAATATAACTATAAAACTTTAAAAAAAATATAAAAAATATATAATAGCTAAATTAATAGATATAATATAAAGTTTGCTTTAAAAAAAAGCAAATTTATATACCTTTTTAATAATAAAATAGTACTTTAGTAGCTAGTTAATCTTTTTAAAGCAATAATTTAACTAAAAAAAAGTATAAAGTTTTTAAAAGTATAATTTAACTATAAACTAAAATAAAAAAAATATTTAAAAAAGCTAAAAAAAAAACTTATAATTTAATTTTATATAATAATTAAGCTATAAAATTTAGTATAAAGCAGCAGTATAATAAAAATAAAACAGTTTTATATTGCTATTATAAAAAATATACTATTATATAAAATAGCAATTTAGTATTCTAAGTTTTAAAATAATTAACTAAAAAAACTTATAAAATATTTAATAACAATTTAAAATAAATATTTTAAAAAAGTAGCTAAAGCTTATAAAGTAACGCTTATTAAGCAACTAAAAATTAAACTAAAATTTTTTTTACTAAACTTATATTTAAATAATAAAGCAATAGTATTTAAAAAAAATAAAAAACCTATTAAATAAAAATATAATAAATAAAGCAATAGTAATAATAAGTAACTAAGTATATAAGGCAAAAAAGTAACAAAAAAAAACTAAAACTAAAAAAAGCTATAAGTAATAACTAATAGTTTAAATAAAAAGAAATACTAAAACGTTAATTAATAAAAAGTATAATTATAGAATAAAAAGCTAAATATTATGTTAAAAAAAAAAAAAAAAGCAAAGTAGTAAAAAATAAAGCTAAAAAAAAACTACTACTTAATATTAGCTAAAAAAAAACTAAATAAAGCAAAAGCTTTAGCTAAATATTAAAAGCTGCTAAAATATAAAGTAGTTATACTAATTTAAATTTAAACTAAAAAATAAGCTTTAAAGCTTTTTTTTATAAAAAAAAAGTCTTTAAATATTTAATGCTTTTATATAAGTATATAAAAATAAAAAAAATATTATAGTATATAATTTTAAGGTATAACTTTTTAGCTATAAAATAAAAAATACTATAGCATAATTTAAAAAATATATTATTATATAGTAATAAAAACTTTTATATAATAATAAAAGTACTAAAACTAGCAAAAGTTATAACAAGATAAATAATAAATACTAAAAAGCTAAGCATATATAAAAAATTAAAAGCTATAAAAAGTTAAAAAAAGAAAAAAAAAAGAATTAAAAAGTAAAAAAGCTATAAAAAAACTATAGCAAAGCTATTAAAAGTTTTTAGTAACTAAATTATTAACTTATTAAAGTTTTTAAACTTTAATTAAATTAAAAAAAAAAAAAAGCTTAATAAAAAAAAGCTTTTTTTTAAACCTTTTATTTTTAATAAACTATTTAGTAAAAAATAACCTTTTTATAGTAAAACACTATTAAAATAGCTATATATTAGCTATATAAGTATTTTATTTAGCTTAAGTATAATTTTTGCTTATAGTTATATATATAGATTTTACTGCGCTATTTAGTTAGTATAAGCAGGTTATTTAATAATAATAAGATAAATACTTTATATATTAATTTATTTTTTATTTAAGTACAAAAGTAAAGCTTTTATATAAAGAATTTTTCTTTTATAGGAAAATTCTACATATAAATACTGCCTAGCTAAATAAGCTACTAGTACTACGTAAAAGGTATTATATATAGCTAATGCTGCTATTATAACATATATATTAATAAAAGGTGTTTTTATTTTATAAATTAAATAAGGTAAAAACTTTAGGTTTTTATTATAAAAATAGGCTTTATAAGCTATTTTTATTTAATTTATATTTTCTTTTATAGATTTAACTACTAGTATTAACTATAACTTCTTAGTATATTATATTAATAGTATAAAAAATAAAAAATAAAATAGCAAGTATTTTAAAGCAAATTTAAAAGTTGTATTTAAAAGCATAAATAGTAGTTCATAACTTAGATTTTTTTAATACATTTTTCATTATTATTATAAAAAACAATTATATTTAAATAAAAAAAGTTAAAAAAGGTTTAAAAAGTATTTATATAGTAATAATATTTATATAATAGTAAAATATATTATATATATATATATAAGCTTTAGCTTATTTACTATATCTAAGAAGACTTAAATACTATGTTTTATTTTAATAATATGTTTTTGGCTACTTTTTGCTAATTTATTAGCTGCTATTAATTTCTAATTCTGTTGCCGATTCCTAATTCTGCTGCCAAGCCGCCTATTTTAAGCAAGTTAACACAAGCTTTGCTTTTCGCTTTTTGCTCTTGCTATATCTATTATCTGCTACTAAGTTTTTTAACAGCTATAGCTGCGTTATTATATAAAGCTTTATAGCAGCTTTTAAGCTATTAATAAAGCTTTTGTATATTTATTAGCTATATTTTCTTTATTTAAATAAGCTTTAAAGCTATTTTTATTTTAAAAATTTATTAAATCTATTTATATAATTTATAATAGTTTATTAATTTTATAAATATTTAGTTATTAATTATATAAATAAGTTAAACAGTATATATTAAATAAATATATATATTTAATAGCTATTAAGTAGTTAATATTAATATTGTTTATTTTTAAACGCTTTAAAAGCTATAAAATAGCTGCTTTAAATATTAAATTATATATAAGCATTATAATTAATTATTAGTTAGTTAAAATAGTTAAAATAGTTAAAATAGTTAGTAAAGAAAATAAATAGGCTTTTTATTATATAGGATTTTTAATTTCTTTATCTACTTTTGCTTAAGTATATATAGTTTTTATTAAAGTTTTAGCATGACTTTTTTGCTTTAAACCTTGCGATAGCACCTTTTATAGGCGATATAAACGCCCTAGCTTTAGCCTGCTATTTTTACTATTTTTGCTTTTTTTTTTTATAAACTATATTTAAATAACCATATTAATATTACCGTTTATTCAGTATTATATTTACAATATATAAAAAGAAAATATAAGGCTTTTTTACTTTATAAAATAAATTAAACTTAATATATATATATATATTAAATTAATAAATATTGTATTTTTAATATATAATTATATAATTAGTTAATAATATTTAATATATATTTTAAATATTATATTTAAAAGCTTTAACTTATTTATTATATTTAAAAAAACTTAAATATTTTATTTCATTTTAATAATATATTTATTAGCTACTATTAATTCTTAATTTTATTACTAATTTTTAATTTTATTGTTATATTATTTATTTTAGTTTTATTTTTTTTATTTTTTTTTATTATATTTATTATTTATTACTAATTTTTTTAATAGCTATAGCTATATTATTTTTATATAAATAATAAATATTATAGCTATAAATTTTAAGCTTTTTAATATTTATTTATATAATTTATAATAGTTTATCTATTATTTTAAAAAATTTATTATTTAAATAAGCTAAATAATATATTTTTAAAAATAGATTTCTTATAAGTTTATTAAATTAATAATAAAAGTATTTTTTATTTTTATTATTTTTAGTAACTAGTTATATAATTGCTTTTTTAAAAGTTATATTATTTATAATATTATTTTTAATTATAAATTAGTTAAAATAGTTAAAATAGTTAAAATAGTTAATATAATTAATAAAAAAATAAGCTTTTTATTATATAAAATTTTTAACTTTTTTATTTACTTTTATATATATATAGCTTTTATTAAAGTTTTAGTATAACTTTTTTATTTTAAATTTTATAATAGCACTTTTTATAAATAATATTTTAACTTTAGCTTATTATTTTTATTATTTTTGCTTTTTTTTTATAAATTATATTTAAATAATTATATTAATATTACTATTTATTTAATACTATATTTATAATATATAAAAAAAGAAATTAAACCTTTTTTTATTTTATAATATAAAATAAATTTAATATAAATAAGTTACTAACTTTAATATAATATATATTAAATATTAAAGTTATATAATTATAATTATAATAATATTATTAATAAATATTATAGTTATTATGTTAAGTTTAATTTATTTTATAAAGCAAAAAAGCTTTATACTCTTTTTTTACATTATAGTTATTATAACTTTTATTATTAATTATAAATTAAATAAAAAGTTAAAAACTTTATATATTAAGTTTAATTTATTTTTCTATTTTATAAAGCAAAAAAGCCTTATATTTTCTTTTTGCATACTATAAATATAATACTGGATAAACGGTAATATTAATACGGTTATTTAAATATAGTTTGCAAAAAAAAAATGCAAAAACAGTAAAAATGGCAGGCTAAAGCTAGGGCGTTTACATTGCCTATAAAAAGTGTTATTACAAAGTTTAAAGCAAAAAGGTTACACTAAAACTTTAATAGAAGCCGCGCACACAAAAATAAATAAAAAAGTTAAAAATCCTATATAACAAAAAGCCTATCTTTTTTATTAACTACTTTAACTACTTTAACTACTTTAACTAACTAATAATTAATTATAATGTTTATATATAATCTAATATTTAAAGCAGCTATTTTATAGCTTTTAAAGCGTTTAAAAACAAACAATATTAATATTAACTACTTAATAGCTATTAAATATATATATTTACTTAATATATACTATTTAGCTTATTTATATAACTAATAACTAAATCTTTATAAAATCGATAAACTATTATAGATTATATAAATAGATTTAATAAATCTTTAAAACAAAAATAGCTTTAAAGCTTATTTAAGCAGAGAAAGTATAGCTAACAGATATATAAAAGCTTTATTAATAGCTTAAGAGCTACTGTAAAACTTTATACGATAACGCAGCTATAGCTAGCAAATTAGCAAAAGGTAGCTAAAGATATATCACTAGAATAAAACACAGTATCTAAGTCTCCTTAGACACAATAAATAAGCCAAAGCCTATATTTTTATTATATAATATTATAATAATTTTTAAAATAAATAATAAAAGCTAATTTTATTATTATTTTTTAATAATATAATTATTATATAATTATAATAATTTATAAACTAATTATTATAATTTATAAATTATTAAAATTATTATAAAAGTTTATTAATAATATATTATAATAAAAATATTAAATTAAAGTTTTATAATTAAATTTTAATTAGTTATTAAATTTTATAATTTAATAGTTATATAATTAAAAAATTAAATTAAATTAATTAAATTAAAAATTTAAAAAAATTAGTTTATTATAATATATATATTATAATAAAGTAATTAGTAATATATTAATTTAATTATATTAAATTTAACTTATAAAAGTTTTTATATTATTATATTATTTTATAAACGCTAGCTATTATATATAAATTTTTGCAAACTTTTATAAAAACTTATAAACTAATATAAACTATATAAATACTTTTATATAAAAAAAATTAATTATGTATTTGTTTACGCAAGTAAAAACTTTTATTATTAGTATTATATTTAGCTAGTTTTTAGTTAATTTAATAATAAATATGCTTAAGCTTAGTTATAATAGCATATATAATCTAGCGCTTAATAATTTTAAAAAAGTTATTAGTTTTTTTTTCTTTATTTTTAGTTGCTTAAATTAGTATATACTTATATAAGCTTATATATATACTTATTATTATTATTAAATAACTTATTTATACTAACTAAATAACGCAATAAAATCTATATATATAACTATAAGCAAAAACTATATTTAAGCTAAATAAAATACTTATATAGCTAATATATAGCTACTTTAACAGTATTTTACTATAAAAAAGCTGTTTTTTATTAAATAACTTATTAAAAATAAAAAGTTTAAAAAAGAGCTTTTTTTTACTAAGCTTTCTTTTTTTTTTTTAACTTAGTTAAAATTTAAAAACTTTAATAGGTTAGTAACTTAGTTGTTAAGAATTTTTAGTAGCTTTGCTATAGTTTTTTTATAGCTTTTTTACTTTTTAACTTTTTTTTTTTTTTTTTTTTAACTTTTTATAGCTTTTGTTTTTTTATATATGCTTAACTTTCTAGTACTTATTATTTATCTTGCTATAGCTTTTACTAGTTTTAGCATTTTTGTTACTATATAGAGGTTTTTATTACTATATAATAGCATGCTTTTTAAATTATGCTATAGTACTTTTTATTTTATAGCTAAAAAGTTATACTTTAGAATTATATGCTATAGTATTTTTTTTGCTTTTATATACTTATATAAAAATATTAAATATTTAAAAATCCTTTTTTTATAAAGAAAAGCTCTAAGGCTTATTTTCTTAGTTTAAATTTAAGTTAGTATAGCTGCTTTATATTTTAGTAGCTTTTAGTATTTAGCTAAAGCTTTTGCCTTACTTGGTTTTTTTTTAGCTAGTATTAAATAGTAGCTTTTTTTTAGCTTTATTTTCTGCTACCTTGCTTTCTATTTCTTTTTTAAAGTAACGCTTAACTTTTTGTTTTATAATTACGCTTTTTGCTAGTTAATCCTTTAGTGCTTCTTTTTGTTTAAACCGCTAATTATTACTTATAGCTTTTTCTGGTTTTAGCTTCTTTTTTGTTACTCTTTTACCTTATATACTAGGTTGCCTATTATTACTATTGCTTTATTTATTATATTCTTGCTTGGTAGGTTCTTTATCCTTTTTTTAAACGCTGCTATTTTATTGCTTAAGTATAAGTCTAGCAGAGAAATTCCTTATATATATACTTATAAGTCTTAATAAACTTTAATTCCTTTTATTTCTTATAGAAAATATAAAATATAGCAAAAAAAAAGTATTAGTAATAAAAATAAGTACTACTAAATATATTTAAGCTAAAAAGAATATATTTATTAAATAAACTATAGGTTTTTAAACTTATATATACTTAATATTTTTTAATATTAATTTAATTAAGCATAATATATGTTATAATAACTAAAGCTTACTATTAGCAATTTGTTTTAAAGCTATAAATATTTAGTATATTTTTAATATAAACTTTTATAAGAATAATAAAGCATATAATAACTTATAAAAATTAGTAAACGCTTATATAAGCTTATACTATAGTATATATATTTAATTATTTTTAATATAGCAATATATATTATTATACTAGCTTTTGTAAAGCTGGTTTAATAGATTTTTAATTTATATAATATTATTAATAAGATTATTTTTATTAAAAATAGTAGTAATAGTATTACTATTTTAATGCTTAAACTTAAGCTTTATTATTTTAAAATTAACTTAGTTACTTAGCTTAGCTTTAATAAGTTTTACTTTATATATATTTATATTTGCTTATATATTATTATAGTTAATATTATGAACGCTATTTATATGCTAGCGATTTTATATATAAGTAGCTTTAGCTATAGTAGCATTAATTTTTGCTATATTATTTTTCTTTATAATACTTAATAATATATTAGCTTATAAGTATATATAGTTGCTTATAAAAGTTTATATATTTATATATAATAGTTAGCTTGCTTATATAAGCTTATATAAATAACTTAAAAAACTTTTATAAATAAAAATTTATATATAAAATATTAGATAAAAAAAATTAATCTTTTAGTAAAAATCTTATTATAACTAGTATTAAAATTTTATTTATTTAATTATAATAAATATATACTACTTAAGCTAATAAATTAATTTTTTTCTATTTAATTAAATAATTGTATATAGTTTTTAATTACCTATTTTATACTAACCTTATATAAGTTAGCTATAAGGGTAGTTTTATTAAAAAAATCGTTTTTAAATAGTTGTTCTTCTCAGACCCTGTAGATACTTTGTAAGTGGAGTGCATATAACGTCTTAGGGGTTAACGGCGTCGTTTTTACCCAACAGCTATGAGCCCTTCAATTCTCCCGGTTAGCTAGCTCATCGGGCTAATAGGTACTTCGCTCAAAGGCCCAAGCTTTAACTCCGCGCAATAAAGCCATGACGCTATTTAAGTCCGCGTATATCTGCTGTTAGCTCGGCCTAGGGGTTAACGACGTCGCTTCTATCCGAAGTATTACTATAATGGTTTAAGTTATTGAAGAGTAGGGTAGGTAAGTATGTGAAAGAACAGGGATACGATCCAGCAAGATATATGAGCGATTGTAGAGTTTTTGCCTTATAATATATGCTGGTGACTTCTACAGACTCCGCCAGAACAATCTGCGGCACAATCACTGAGAACCTCGATGTTGAAGAGCGCAATGATAATAAATATCTCTTCACATCTAAGTGGACTTAAGTGCCTGCAAGCGCTATTTCTCTCGGATGCTATTAATGTGTTCACCGTTAAGTTCGAAATGACAGTCATGCTATGCGTTTTCCTACCTTAGAAGGCACCCACCATTGTCTCAAGAGGCGCAGAAAGGCCTGCGCAATAGCAACGTTGTCACAGCGTTTCGCCGCCCTTAACACAACATCCTTGAAATGACCGTGAGACATCATATCGGCCTAATAATAGACCGGCAACATCTCCCTTTCAATATTCAGAGGCGTGCCACTGATATGTCACAATTCCCACGCAAGGGGGAATCTCGCCTCCCTATTTAACGCATCACACCTCCGAATTCCCTTCTATTTACCAAATAAACAGAAGCAATCCAGTAATAATCGATCGGTTAAAGCGAAAACGGGCCCATCCATCTTCATCCGCCATCTGTATAGTTCGCTGCAACTCCGGTATGCCTCATCAAGCTAGCAATACCCAGCAGTCTAAGACCGAGAAAATGGGGAAACCGAGCGCAGAGATAGAGGGACCGTCATACCTTGAGCTGGTATCTCAGAACGGTGAGTTCCGAGTCCAGGACTACCGTTTTCGCAACACGTGTTAACTTCTCTATAGATAAAGTCCGCAGTATCGACACTAATAAGCAGTCGCAGTGCAGCAACAAAACCAGTGCCAAAGCCGCGACCAAGGCCACGAGCCATATCTCAGCCTACAGCAGTCGATATACAGCCAAAGAACTCAATGGGCCCAACGAAAGCTACAAGACTGATGTAGGAGCTAGCAAGCCACTCTCTCAACCTGTCCGCCTTAATCAAGAGATGGCTTTATTTGGTTTGACTAAGACGTGGAGGGACGAATATGAAAGCAAGAAGCTAGCGAAATTGGACGATAACGTAAGGGGAACCCCTGGCAAAGTCCTCACATCCCTTTCTCTCCCTGGGGAGAAATCAGAGGTGGTTACTCTTGAGGAGCTCAACGGCGAGATACCGCCGCTATTCTGGCCATATGAGATTAGTAAAGAGACTTCAAGGAAACTGTCGAATCTGGAACAACAACTGTGGCAGACCTCAACATCTTTGGGGGCCTTACAAAGTTAGCTCATCTGGCCTTGAGTAGCTACCTAAATTAGCAGGGTCATCGGTTCAGCGTCGACAACGGGCTTTTAGCGCTACCCAATGCTCACCGTATATATGAACTCGCATGTAGCCTACTTTAGAAATAAGCGGGAGTTGTTCACCGCCCGTTTGCTCTACGTAGACGATTTATTTTGCTCCGTCTGATCGTCTTTCGAGGTTACGATTGATGATTAATTGTACATGAATCTGAACTGTGGGCCTGCGATGTTAGCTTCGATTTGGAGATGTCATAGTGCGTAGGAATGTTACTCCAGGACTGGAGTCTCAGGGCTTAGCAGGAGCTTAGTTTAGGGGCCCACGCTACAGTCCCAGGATCATTTTTTCGCCCAGTGCTGAATACCAACATATTTTAGAACAAGTCCCTTACCCAAGACGCCTTTTGGCGCGGTAGCTAAGAGGTTACCTAGCGTACTATGTCAGTATTACCGAACAGGCAGTGTTGGATTAAAATGGAGGAGACATCTAGTCTAGTGTAAGGGAATCCACTGAACGGGGTGGTATAGGACTCCCGATCCACCACCTATCTGCATCAATCTTAGATTTTCCCTATACAAACCACGCCTCAGTTTCTCATAGCCATGGCCGACTAGTTGTCGGTAAGCCCTAGAAATCGCTAGAAGGTAGGGCGTGCGCGGCTAGGTACTAATTATAGTCCTCAAGGAGCTCGAGTGCCATGTATAGAATAGGTCGTAGGCCCTAGGTGATCCCCGCCGTGTCTTCGCCGGCATTTATCAAGCCCGAGGGAGCGATTTTGGTGACTCTTGGTGATGTTCGTGATGACCGTCATTGGCAAGACGCGTGGCCCATGCAAGAGACCATGGTCAACACGTTTCGACCAAAAGGGAGCTCAGATATTCCTGGCTACTGTCTATAACAGGAATAAGTGAGTTAGGACCTTTGTGTCCCTCCATAATGTTGGACAAGTAAGTTCCTCACTTCGCCCAGCCTGTACATGTCCTCGTCTGGGTCGGTAATAAAGCTGCTGGATTGTGTCGCGTAATTGCGTAGTGGCGTTGGCTGATTATGAGCCGGCTTGTGTTAAACTCAACATC
Source organism: Nemania serpens (assembly GCA_022578855.1). Taxonomy (NCBI): domain Eukaryota; kingdom Fungi; phylum Ascomycota; class Sordariomycetes; order Xylariales; family Xylariaceae; genus Nemania; species Nemania serpens. The sequence continues at coordinate 78,897 of MU396817.1, read as the reverse complement.
GGTATCTAACCGTTTCGCCTATCTATCTCACGGCGTCGAAATACTGTCACTGGGCGTGCGTGGATTCCGACAAGACAAGTCAACGTCCAAGCCTGCTGTGCATTCTCCGGCCTCTTACAGTATCGTGGCTAGATTCCCATTAGCCATCTTGGAGTTAACCCCTAGAGGCGATTTTAGTCTGGGATAGGTAGGTGTGACTCTTTATCTATATGTCCCTTCGATCTCGAAATAGTGACACATCGCACTTACAGACGCGCCCAGGCGTGTCCTGTCAAATGTACGGATCTCATCCAAATTATGACAGAGTTGCTCAATAAGGCTAAGTAAGCCCTGCGAATTAACCCCATTAGCCACAATCACAATCCAGCCACAGCCACAACCCAAGAGCCAGCCCTCACAGACATGTTAGGTCCGAATGAAGGTGCTGAAAATATTCCAACCACGGCTGGTAAGCTCGCTCGTATAGGGTGGCCGAGTGATACAAAGGGGCTTCCCAGTACGCCACCTTGACTTGACAGCTCTCCTCAACCATGGTCAATACATCAACAGACACCGGAGATTTCCATCATCGCATGATCTAATTAGCCATCGTTCCGGGTAGTATAACTATGTGGCTTATCGAAACGTCCACTTTGAAGCTGAAATTCGTTGCAGAGGCAGAGAAGGGATCGTACGCTGTCTTATCTCACACCTGGGGAGAAGAGGAGATTTCCTTCCAGCAGTTTCGCGACCCGGCAGGGCTTGAGTATTCGCGGCGGCAGACAGCGTTCGGCAAAATTGCAAAGACATGCGAGATCGCTTTACAGAATGGCCTGTCCTATGCATGGGTTGACACGTGCTGTATTGACAAATCGTCTAGCGCAGAGCTCTCCGAGGCGATCAATTCCATGTTTAGGTATTATCAAGACTCCGCCTTTTGCATAGCATTTATTTCCGATCTCCCGGGCCCCTCAAGCGCATCGGCTTTAAAAGCTGACTTTGAGAACCGGTTTCCTCGCTGTCGGTGGCTGACCCGGGGCTGGACCCTTCAGGAGATGATTGCGCCACCTCAAGTGTTGTTTTACGACTCAACCTGGACTTTCAGAGGATCCAAGTACGACTGGAAACAACTACTATGCAGAGAGACAGGTGTGGATGAGGCTATATTGGATAGTCCGAGCTGCCTTCGCTCCATTCCAATAGCACGACGCATGTCGTGGGCCTCTAAGCGCCAAACAACGCGAACTGAAGATCTAGCATACTGTCTCTTCGGAATATTTGATGTCAATATGCCACTCATATACGGCGAGGGCCGGAAAGCTTTCATGAGATTGCAGGAAGAGATTGCCAAGGACTCTTGTGACTTGTCTTTATTTGCGTGGCAGCAGCAGGGTAATTCCCCAAATTATCGAGGCATTTTGGCACAATCTGTGGTAGAGTTCTCTCATTGCCGCGGTATCAAGTACCGAATCAGGGGCGCTATGATTCCAACGGAATTCGCCCTTACCAATAGAGGTCTCCGTATTGAAACCGCATTGGTAGACGTTCCAGCTGTCAGCGACGATTTAATACTAAATCTAGGGGTTTCATATCGCGATGATTGGCCCCTACATACATCTCGAGGTTGGATTGGAGTGTACCTTGCGCAAACACAAGACGGCTTCGTCCGCGCTAGCCCAGATGTGCTTTTTCAGGCTGGCAGCCCAGACCGCCTACGATGCCCGCCTGGACTGATATACATACGGAAAACGCTGGATCCGTCCGAGTGCGTTGATATAGTACGAAGGTTTGAGCGTGCTATAAGGCTTGAAGTGGGCAGCTCACCGAATTGGCCCGGCGCTATCACCATGGAGTCCGTGGCGCCGAAGGGGCTCTGGGTCGAAAACCATGCATCCTTCCTGCACCAAGGTCGAGGTATAAATGCATACGTTCGATTCAAGGTCCGTTTGCCGGATGAGCCTATTCATCAAATCATCGTGTCCTGTTCAACGATGGGAACACCTGTCTGCGCTATCTGGCACTCGCAAGACCCTTTATGGGAAGCCGTTGACCAATTCCTGAAAAATTCCAACGAGAGGGCCGACTTTGTGGCGACCGACTATTTGAGATTTCACTTTCTCAGCAGGGAGCCTGACAAGTTTTCATCAAAGGCAATAAAATCTTTTCAGAGCCCGGCGACAGACGTTATCACAACAATTTCGGCCGAACTAAGAGAGCATAGGGACGAGGAAGGTCTGCTAATATTCATCTTACACGTATTACCTGGTACCCGAACGAGCAGGCAGCAGGATATGATCACCGCATAGGACGCAGCACCGATGGGGCCGAAGGTATTTGCGCCCTATACTTAGCCAGCTTGGCCATGTGTGTGCTAGACGGGATGGCCTTCTTATATACATGACTTGATGTCCTGTACTTTGAAAATGTACCCATCACTAGTAAACATATTCTCCCAGCCGACAATGGAGGGCAAGTGATACAAATCCTCGCTGGCGGCTCTCAACACGCTAACCTGCATTTGTCCCCTGAATCAACTCTCGGCCAATCTACGAGAAAAGGGAAACACGTATGAACCAGTCGAATTTGCTTCTTGGTGCTCTTATCAGGCATCAATACTTAACCAAGGTCATAAAATGCTATCACTTCCCCGCCTTCGCGTCATAGGGGTGCATCTTACTTATCAAGCCGGCAGCAAGGTGGGGGCTGAAATCTACCATGTCGTCGACCTTTCACGTTCCGTAGCTCACGAGGGCGAGGAAGAGGAGGAGGGTATGTAATCACAGACGAACGTCAGACCCGAGGAACCCGATGATCCTTTCTCTCTGGGCAGTTGGTTTTGTGACGGAAGGTCATCACTCTGGCGGTCTAGGTGATGTGCGTCTGCAAGTGTCATCAACATGCATCTTGACTTGAGCTCATCCCGGACTTGCAATGCATATTGGGTGAAGGACTGCCTGCAATTGAACCAAACCATCTTCGACCCATGCAGCAGTGTTATAGTGATGGCTAGGCAGCTCGCCAACCGCCTTGCTTACATGACGATATCCTGGTATATAGTAGGCAGCAACCAACTCAGATGGCCGTCTCCCGCTATTTGTCTTCTGAGCCTGCGTATTCTTGGCCCCCAAAGCGTATTCTTGGCCCCCAAATTGCATGACAAAACAAATGGGATAATAAATCAATGTTAACAGCACATATAGAAAATGTTCTCATGAGCAATAGTTGCCACGTAGGTACATGGATGGTCAGACTCCCCTGGTCTCAAACTTCTTACATTGCTCGTCCTAGCCCCAGGATTTCTAGTTCTCTTCTCAACTTGTCCTAAATCAACTGCTCCTTCGTGTAAAACGTACGTTTCGCACAGCTTGTTCGACTCACCAAACAGTCAATTCTTAGCGTCGAGATAGCGGCTGTCTCTATCCACTTTATACACGCTACTCACTTTCAGCTTTGACTGCTTTTCCGGAAATAACATAGCGATCACTGAAAATAGGGCCCAAGAATGACAGTCAAAGGCGAAAGAGAGCTCTTGGGTCCCACAGCGGTGGAGTGCAATCCTCCGACAGCGGTGTCAAATGTTGTAATGCGGAGTGGATAAAGCTATACTGCTACTAAGCAACGCAGAGGTATCATGCTAATGAATGAATATAATCTTACGAAACGACGCACGCAAACTAATCTTTCCACGCAGGAGTCTTGGCCCTTGGCTCGTTTGATAAAGCCTCAGCCCAAGCCCTCTCGCCTCCTCGCCCAGAGTAATAGCGTCTGGGCGAAGAAGGGTATATTAAACCTCCCCTACCCCTCTTTCTTCTCGTCAGCTTTCTCCTCGCCGGCGTTGACCTCCTCGACCTTGTCCGTGTTGACGGACTCGAAGTCCTCCTTGTACGTCATGAACACGTCTTCGTTGACGTGTCGGTGTCGCCACCAGAAGAGGACGGTCTGAACGAAAAGCGCAATGGCGGGTGCGGCCCAAGCCCACACGAGGGTAGGGTCCGTGATGGCCGGGACCAGGATCTCACCCAGAGCGCTGGACAGGGCCGTCATGAATAAAAAGATGGCGATCACGGTGGCCCTCATGTGCTCGGGAGCTCGGGCGTATGCGAGCTCGTAGGCCGTGACGTTCACGAAGATTTCGGAAATAGCGCCGAGGGAGACGTTCGGAATTTGCCACCAGATGCTGATGGGCGACACGTCGTCGCAAGTGCTGGCTTGGTATCCGCTGGTTTCGAATAGTCAGCATATGGGCAATGATTGGGTCCTCAGGGGAATTCGCAGGTCTGCGCCACTCACCAAGGACTGGTCTCGTACACACGGTACTGGACAATAGCACCGATAACACCCGAGATAATAGCGAGGACGAAACCGAATGTCATGCGGTTGATACGCCCGAACTTAATCCCCTTGCGCTGAAGGTAAGGGTACACGAACTGGGCCATGATCGGCGATACCACGATAATGGTCAGCGGGTTGAAGTTGTTGAGAAGATCGTTCGGGGCGCCGTTGGAAGTCATGGCGGCACCCTGGTTGCTCTGCACGGAACCCACGCCGCCGTCGTTCAAGTTCCAGACGGGGATGTAGAGGAAGATCTGGACGGCCTCCCACGTCCGCTGCGCATCGCTAACGTCCTTCTCCGACCAGTTGACGGCTTTGCCCTGCTCGGCAAGCGTGGTAGGCTTGACGTTGTACCAGAAGTTCTTCGCGAAGACGTTGCCTTTGCTCTTCTTCAGCGCGCTGATGGTGATTTTGGTGAAGCGCGTCAGATCGGATCCGACTGGCTTCTTCCGGATTGTACGCTTATACACTATAATTCGGCCCCGTTAGCGATTGCACACGTTACGCTCACTCGGTTACCGAGACATAAGTCGACAATGTCGATCCTGACATCTATCGCCGAAGCATTGCCGGTGGAAAAACAAATCAAGACAGCCAGCCGGAGCTGGGATAGGGATATACTTACTAACGGCTAGCAAGACGGGCAGAAGGAAGTAGATGATGCCGGGGGCTAGGAACGCAAGCCAAAAACCGCGGTATTTCTCGATCTGCAAACACTCTGGTTTAGTTTACCGCAATTATTGGCATGATGCATGAAGATTTCGGCGGATATGAGTCTGGCCCCCTAAGGAGGCCTTCATACTCTAATAGGCAGCCAAGGCTAAGAAGAAAACAACTCCTAGGATTACTCACGTATACGACAGCGATGGAGAAGAAGGCGCCCACGTTCACGAAAGCGTAGAAAATGAGCAGGATGTGGCTGATGGTGGTCTCGGGGTCGACGAGGACCTTCTCTCCGGACTTGAGCACCTTCGTATACTCGCGCTGGTACTGGTATTGGTCAATGAGAGTGGGCGCGACATTAGGCTTGAAGATACCAGCTCCGACGGCGAGGAGGAAGAAGCTGATGAGGAAAGGCGCGACACCTTTCCCGGCTTGGAGCACAGCGGGCGCAGCGCCGCCGACTAATTCCTATATATCAGTATATGGATTACCCGTGTTGAGAAGCTTCTCGACGTACTGCGATCACCGTCCATGTTAGCATACAGTCGGCCGATAGGGGCGATTCCTGTGACGGCGGGCACTCACCTCATGATAATATGTGCCACTCCACCAATCAACACACCGTAGATGATGGCCGGGTAACGGCCAATCTTGGTGTCCGCCCACCAAGCGCCGAAGATAGGGATGACATAGGCCAGGAAGGTGAACAGGAGCGTCAAGGCAGAAGCCGTCTGGATACCGAGGTTCAACGCACCCGCATGCGAATTGGGCTTGCTGGGATCAACCGCACCGGCACCGTTGCCGCCTGCCGGGAGAGGGAACTGGAGGAAATTGTTGAACACGGCCTTGACACCGTAGTAAGAGGCTCGCTCTGCCAGCTCGACGAAGCATAGCGTCCAAGCGGTCCATGGGACCGTATCGTATACCTTGCGGAGGGTCTTGCGCTCCTCCTCAGTTGGCGGAGGGTAGGCGTCGAGGTCCACAATGTCGGTGGACGATTCCTCCGAGCCGACGTGGGATATCGCGGCGCCCTCCTTTGCGGCACTCTGGACGTGCTGTCCCTTTTCGGTGTCGATGGTCGCAGGTTCGACGACGTCGTGGACGCTCAGGCCCACGACCTCCTCGGCCTCCACGTTGTTGACAACTATATATGAGGGATCAACCCGTTAGTCGGGAACCGGAAACCGAGGGGAATATTTCCCCTCAACGATGGCGATGCGATGCGATGTAACTTACCCATTGCGATCGGTCAGTCTACGAAGACACAGGTGCTATAGGAGTGCTCTTGCTATAGCAGTGGCTCGGCGAGCTGACGACGAAGGAACACGCGCGTGAAGTGGTGTCAAGAGTATGTAGGTACGACGTCCCTGTTGTACGATGTTCTCAATTAGGTACTTATACTATCTCCCATGGGACCCCAACAGAGCGAGTGGCGCGATGCTATCTCATGTATGATGTGACAGTATGCTAACAACTAGCAGCACGCACCCTGCCCAATAGAAGCATCCGGTTGATCAAATGTCATGGATAGTAAATACCACGGTGGGAAGGTCGGAAGCGAGTGCCCAGACCTGCAAATGAGCCCGGGGTCAGCATCCACTATCGCCATGTGGGAGATTCGAGGTTGCGATGATTTGTCTAGTGCTCTTGCGTGATTGCTATCGTGCATTGCATCTTACTCCCTTGTCCTCCTCCTCTGTCACACACCGTCTGACCCGCACTGTGACATGAGATCCAGCTTTGGTTAAAGGAGGATCTCTCGTGGTCTAGATGCTAGATGGCATCGAATGCAAAACAAAAGTCTTGCGAAAATTCAGATTTACACTACCAGCGCCAGACCTGCCTGGGAGCAACGATCGTTCGGGGGAACGAGGGGGTCCCTTATCAGAACACTGGCCGATCTCTCGCTCAGCGAACAGACAAGTACTGTACACTAATCGTCTCGCAACAATGCGCGCGATTGCTGTCATAATGTCTGTGGCGGATATTTATACTACCTCACGCCCGAGGCCCTTACATGATTGAGTTATCCATTCCCCTCTTGATTTACTCCGTCCTGGTAGTGTATGTATGTAAAACGCCGCATCTTCCCACCCGTTCTGTCATGCCCTTGTGCCCAGGCGGCATTTGCGGAGAGCCATGCTTGGCGACGCACACGTGAGAAGAGTTGCCGAATTATAACGGAACAGTGTTCTAGGTTGCCGGCCGCCGATGCTTTAATCTCGCTGCGCCCAAAATGACCTGGCCGAGACTCAGCCGGCGCCGTTAGGAAGCTCTCGCAGTGCGAGAGATTATTCATTCAGAGGGGGTTCTTTTCTTTTCTTCTTCTTCTTCGAGAGAGAGAGGGGGAGAGGGGGCGACCGACCCGGTATCTTGGTTGCTAGACATTGGCATGCGAACAGTGTGTGCTACATTACAAATGGTGTGTGTGGGTGTAGGACTAACCACAAGCTTTTGGCACGACGATCCTGAAGCCACAAGATGTCTTCTTCAAAAGACTATTGGTGCAAGTGCCTTGGGGCGAGATACCCCTAAGCTATTGGGTAGTCTGCCAAGTACGCGAAGACATGGTTAGTTTTCCTGGGCAGCAATAGTATACGATGTAGGTATCCAGGATTCGAAAGAAGCTTTTGATGGATTCTCAGAAGTAGGGGTTGGCATTCCTTCCCATGTCAATACTCCGATGTGCGAAGTATTACTTTTCCAAGTGTTAATAGATGTGCACGCCGCACTTCAGCTGATTCCAAATAAGGTACCTGCCGAGGTGGCAGCTCGCATACTAATTGTGATATGCCTACCTGTTGAGCTGCCACAGCGATTTGAAACAAAGGACTTAGCAACCTAAATCTGCTTGAGATGTCGCAACCCAATAGCTTGGTTAGTCTTCTTGTTGGTTATTCATTGTCTCGTCTTATCTCCTGAAGGTGGCGCTATCAGCGGAGAAACTCGGAATCTAGCTCGAGTTGGTAGTAGGCTAGAACAGAGGGAGGCATCGACCGACTCGCTCGCCTCGCTCTGGTGCTGAGCAGGCAACACGATTCTGTAGCCATAGGCTCGGTACCTAGCAAGCTGCTGTCTGCACCACTTCCTCTTATCGTTTCGAGGCTAACGTAGCCATGGCCGGTGTACAACGGCGCTATTATTATATAGCTGTCCGCTTTCTAAAGACCATCGATAGACATGGTTACACGGCGAGGGTTATAACGTTCTCGTATTCTTCCATAAGACGATGTACCGAGATAGGGTAGGTATCGTCTAGCATCTCTCTAAACAGGTATCTGGTGAACAATTCGGCTGATTGCTTTTTTCCGGCGCGATTCAACCTGCCTAATAAGAAGCGAATATAAGTAAATGTTGAGCTGGACACAGGCGTCGCATAGACTCAAATCTGCAGGCATATATCACGACCTACCTACCTATACAAAGTATAGCTCGTAGCAAATACAAGAATCTAGGTTGAAAATACCTCGCATAGGGCGCGCATAGGCATCCTTCCAGCATGCACGCTATAAGGTGCAGTAGTGTCCACGCTTAGCTTCGGGATTGTGGGGTAGTCTAGTATAGGACTGTATTCCATCGACAAGTCGATCAATGGCAATAGGGAACCATTTTACTACTTTCTAGAGACCCAGGTGTCTTATCTTTCCTTTCTCCAACGGTAATCTTCAACACTTCACAGCAGACTACTTCGAGGGTTTTGCACCCGTCTGGGTCCACAGATGGTTACTTTGGCATCATACTTACATTTGCTGTGCAGTGAACCCTACCTTCGTGCCACTCGGCGCACCAACTCATTACAAACTAAGCAATAGGTAGCGTGGGTGGCGTATCAGGGTCCTATCATACCAAAACACAAGCTATTTTCTGTCGTGAACCTGTGGCTTTATCCGAAGCCTTGCAAACCCACAACCGGCTAGACCTAGAATGGGCCTACACTATCTACTAACTTAGGTTAGATGCTACACCACTATATTTTAGTGATATGTAGCGTGTAAAGCCATGAGAGAACGCAATAATACGACATCGAAGGGAAGTATCACAAGAAGGAATGCTTTAGTAATTAACCTATCTAAGTTAGGATGGCTTCACAAAGTATTAACCTAGGCAGAATAATACACCGCTACCACCCGCCGCTAGCCAGTGGGTTAGTCAGTCAATTCCAAGTGGGATAGCAACGGCGAACCAGCCAAAATCAAGATCCATCATGAAGACAGAGACGATGAACAGGACCAAGTATGTTGTAACAGGTCTCCTTCCCTCCTTCCATATCTCTATCCTCGGCCGAGACAGTCACCATCACTACCACCATCATCAGCGTCAGCCGTTGTCAGCACCAGCACCAGCAAGAATCAGACGACGCACGGCAGCGGCGCAGAGCAAGCGTAGTGCATCCCATATTCTACAGACAAGTGGAGCCGGAGGCCTTTCTTATCGTAAAACAGTAATGATGATAATGAATGACTGATTGAATGAACGAACCCCCCCCTAATATTATCTAGGTAATTATTGCTCGGTCAAAAGGCTGCGCCGTTGTTCAAGGAGAGCGCGTGATGAGAGGACATTAGATAGTGGGTTCTAACCCACGAGGGCGGGGCGAGGTTTTTTTTACCTTAAACCCCTTTTGCGAGGAGCAAGCCGTCCTCCGTGATATTCCACCCAACATGAACTGATAACATAACATCGTTAGTAGCACCAGCCGGCGGGCTGCAAGGCCAGTATACGGAAGCTAGCCTCCTCGTGGGTGGGTCTTAAGGCCGCCAGTCCTCGGCGAATTGTGTCTCTCAAAGGAAATGTCATAGTTAGCAAGTATCCATGATGCAATGCAGCAAGCCGATGGTCAGTTTCTGTGGCAAATTTTCTATGGTGGGAACGAATCATTCCTACAACGAACCATCGTGTTTTACGTCTAGAGTAGGAGGTTCGATAGGGAGTGGGATCGTAGCGTGAGATGCTTCGTAGTTATTTGATGACTTCTCCATGCCCTCTGTAACCTATTATTCCCGTCTATTGAGCCTCGTACTATCCCATTATGATACACACCGTAGCTGGTCGTTCTAGCATCGAGATTGCAGCTAGACTGGTTACCTAGACTGATTAAACTAATATCTAACATTCATACACACTATTGACTGACACTAGATCACCTCTGCCATAACTCCCTCAACAGAGAACTCAATTCCCGTGTGACGAACCAGCACTACCACCAAGTACAAGAATGATGATCCTCGATGGACCTCGAACATATTTCATAATCGAGTCAACGAGATCCTCGTGTACTGCATACCTAATATACCCGACGAGAAGGTCTCTAGCCGCCGAGTCAAGATAAATATCTAACCAGGAAACTCTCAACCCGTTAAACGACTATAAGAATGAGGGTAGAAGGACCCAAACCACACAAAGGCTTTCCCACAACCTCGTGTAAGAAGAATTGCTTAATCCTCGCAAATTTTAGCCAATTATAATAAATGGCAAAGGAGGGCGTTTAAAACCTACGCGTTGTCAAAGCGGTTACGTAGATACTTAGATCTAATCTACGCGGTATATCACATTAACACGATATGAAGGAGAGCCGCGGGAAATATCTAGATCAGGTACTTGACCCCCCATATTGTACCTAGACAGGTCCGCATCATGAACATATACCTACCTAGTTGACACATAACAACAACACAGGTAGGTAGGTAGGTAGGTATTTGCGCAAGGCTTGGCTTTGAACGGGTATTTCCTACTCTAACACACATGAGACTCTTAGCTACGTCTCACTATATCTTTTGAGCCTCCCAACTCCCAATAATGCCACGCAAAACCGATGCATGCATGCCGCGTCCGAACTCCGTAGGAAATGACATCAAATGAAATGCCAACTATAGTAGTGTAGTCGTCATCGCCACGCAATTCATTGAAAAAAGGTGCCGCTCTTTCCCGTCTTCTCGCCGTGCATTCTGCGCGCAGGCTTGGGGCCTTCGGCGGTCAGGGCGTAGGGGTTAAACCCGGCCTTCCGCCTGGCACCGGCGTGGTTCGCCGTGGTTTTGTCCTTTTTGAGAACCGACTTTGCCTTGCTGTAATCAAACGGCTCGTCGCTTTCGTCAGCCTCCTCTTTGCCCGCAGAGCCAGTACTCGCGTTCTTCTTGGCCAGTTTCTCGGCCTTCTTACGATCCCTCCGTTCTCTCCTCTCCACCTCTTTCCGTGCGAGTTTCAGTGCTTTCTTCTCGGCTTTCCTAGCTCTCCTAGTTTTCTTCTCATCCTCGGTATCATCTTCAGTATCCTCCTCCTCGGGGACGGGGATCTCTTCATCGCTAGTTCTTGCTTCTATTTGCGATTTGGATTCAGTTCCCCCTTTGGTCTCAGTGCCGAGCTCTGATTCGGCGTCCGACTCTGAACTGGACTCAGGCTCTGGTGCTTTGCGTTTCAATCCAGTTTTCAGTGTAAACTCGCTATCCTCAGGGATCAGATCACCATTGGCGTCTCCACTAGTGACCAACTCTGGGTGTTGGGTAGCTGCGTTGTCTGACATAGTTATCTCCCCATTGCCTTCCTGATTTGTGACATCCGCTAGCTTGGCAGACTGGACAAATTGAGCCCAAGGAAGCTCGAATTTAATCTGTTTTGGTAGTGAGGCCTGACCGTGTGAATCCCATCGAGTGCTCATGGGTATATCACCCCACAGTTGAGATGAATGAGAGATAATATCTTTTGTGTCAACTGCATCCTTAGCGCGTTCCTTGAGCTGGGGAAACACGGTACGGGCAACCGCACCGATACCCATGGTAGCCGACGCATTGCCGCGAATAATCTCTGCCACGCTGGGCCCATTTGCACCCCGTGCTATTGCCTTGGCGATGATCTCCGATAAAGTTGACACTTCACGCTTTGCTAGGTAAGAACCCGAATCGAGTAGGCTGTGGAGCGCTTTGGGATCGGGAGGTAACCGCCTGGCGATATCGAATACTGTTGCGTTGTTCATGATGAATAGAGGACTTTCATCCTCCTTGCGTGCCAGCTTGTCTCGCCACTGATGAACAGCGCGGAAGACCGAAAATTGCTCCTTGGTGAATTTACCCGATGACTGCCTAATGAGCATGTTGAACCAGCCGAAAGGTCCCTGACCCGTTTCTGCGTCATATGGAGATGTTTCATGCCTGCGAAGGGAGGTCTCCTTCGACTTGTCTAGAACTTGACGCATGAGATCATGGCCTGATGTGCCTGGCTGAGAAGATGACAAAAGCTCATTTCGAAGGTTGTCATAAATGTAAAGGAGGTAATGGGTATCTGATCGGGCGTAATAGAACATTTCCTCAGGGAGTGGTCTATGATGTGGGTCAGTCAAGTTCAGAAGACAGTTCCCTTAAGACCACATATCTAGACAACTACGTACCGAATTCGCCAGTCTGCTAGCTGGTATTTCTTATCTGCGTCAAAATCTACGAAACGTTTTAGTAGATAGGCAAGACTTCGACCCGGATACTGCAAAGCGCAAGCAGCTTCAAAGGTATCAAAAAGGCCGACGATGTAGAGGCCGCAATCTCTTTGGAGCCAGATGATGTCCATATATGCACCGTGTAGCACCTATCACGCGTTAGAAGATGAATGCCGGCGTAGGGGGTTCGGGTAAGGCTTAATCACCTTGACAATGCTGGGATCGGCGAACACCTCATTCAGAACTTCCAGTTTGTGCCGCCATGGCTGTAGGGTGTCTACGATCCAATCTTTTTCGCGTGTGCTTATTTGCATAAGGGAGAGCAGGCCCGTATATGTCCTGAAATCGTGATGCTCTGTGTCAATTGCAATCTCTTTGGCACCCTTTAGCTCCTCTAGCATTGCCAGAACCCCGTCAAATGTATCGACGTAGGTAGCGGTGGTGGATTCGACGGGGAGATATGGAGTCGGCTCCTTTTGATGGAAAAGAGACTCGGGATACTCTAGAGAGACGATCTCCGTCTCGTAAGGATGCTTATACCTAAAGCTGACGTCAGTTTTCTGGGCTTCTGCGCCTCTGGTCGCTCCTCGCCTCTTTATTTGACCTGTTCCGAGGTGAATTGCGCGTGCAGTTCCTTCCCCGGACTGAAGAGGTGGTAAGCAAAATGGGTGGCCATACTGTGTAGATTGGGCTTCGTCGTTGAAAGTCACGAGGCTCTCGTCGAGTGGGCGAGTGGCGTGCGGCTTCTTGGTAAGACTGGGCTTCCAGGGCAAGGTGTCATGGTTGTCGGGCTTGATCTCGAAAGCGTTCTGGGGCTTGAGCACGTTCGCTCGACGGATGGACTGGTCCAGGGCGTATCTCGACTTTTTCGCAGGGGCGGCGGGCTGGTCTGGCGGCGCGGCTTTTCTCTTGATGGCACCCGTGTACTCGTCTAGACAGGTATCGGCCTTCTCCAGCAGATGATCGAGCACGTCGACGATGCGCGACCAGTGGACATCCACATCGTCGGCGTCCTCCAGACTCGGCGCAGCCACGTCGGTGCCCTTGGTCGCTGACTGGAGGAGGGAGCTTGTGAGAGACAGCAGGCGCGAGGAGACATCGTCGAGGTCCTCGGCGACTTCGGGGTTGCTCGTGCGCTGGAAACTCAGGTCTTCGGCGGCGATCTGATTTGCCAGTCGCGTCGTGGACACGAGCGCATTTTGGATTGTCTCCTGAAGAGACTTGAAATCTTGTGAGGATCCCATCGTCGTACTCTCTCTCTCGTCCCGTCTCGTCGTCTCGTCGTCTCGAATTGTCTCCGCGCCACTACGCTACACAATTGCAGCGACGGCGAATGTTGGTAAGTGAATAGAAGGCGATTGCTGGAGACACCAAGAAGCAAAAAAATGGCAGTCGGGAATCGGAGGTCGGTAGAAAGATCACCGTTTAGACTAGAGATTAGATAAGGTACGCCGTACATACAGCTCGTTAGGTACCTGTTAGGTCAACGTTAACTGGGTTGGCTACTATGCCCCAGAAGAGTTTAGCTTCATTTGGGTAGCTACCCTCGCGGTGGATTCTATGTACTACCTAGGCTCCATCTCTTCTACAACAACATCAATACCCACTCCCAATTGCTACATTGTTAGTGAGAGGGCTGCAAAAGCTACCTATTATTATTATTTTAGCTAAATGGAGTTTCGATGTTTTTATCGCTGTCATTGATTATACTTCGTATAAGGTATGAGAAATTAAGACCGGGTAAGATGCAAACCGCGTTAAACTTAAGTCTGAGTAGGTACCTATCTATGCTCGTACTATCGTTGTAATTCCCATGAAAAGTAAACTACTTACTGCCTATGATTATCTCACCGTCGACCTCGTAGTTAGTTTGGTAAAGCTATAAGTGAGGTTTCGGTAGAGCTAATGCATAGATAAAGGGCATACGTTTTATTATCACTACTAGAAGGCAGCTATCTGGCAGGACAAAAACCGAGATTAACTCTATACCTAGGTGTTCGATCGTATATCTTGTTTCTTCATTTTTTCCCCAGGGAGACACTTAAACACCCCTAGTAGGTGACGGGGCGGTGAACATATTTGATATTAGCTAAATAAGACTGGCCTAGGTTCATCTGGTTCGTGATGAATGAGATATGCTGTTTTGTTGACTGTCGGAAGTGGAAGTGAGTTGACTTTGCCTACACCGATAGTAACGAATGGGAAGTGGAAGTATGAATGCGAGTAGAGGTAAAACTCGGTGTGGTCGACGGCGTCTTTGATACACTAATACATATAGCCTCTTAGTTTGCGTACGTAGTCGCACCGCGATCAATATAAGGATTGTGTCGTTAAAGTTAAGCCCATATGCTTGCGTAACTGCTGGAGTTGCGCTAGGGCTCGCACGGATTCACTTCACCGTTGTAGATTAGACCCTGTTTCTATTACACTTCTTGTAAACAATGAACTCGCGCGGGAGTTACGGTTCTCGAGGCTCGCCGGGGACACTGGCGATCTGAGATATAAAAAAAATCAAAAAAAATCGCCGGTTTCCTAGCTAGCGCAGACAGTCTGTACTTCATCGGTCAGTTGAGGGATCTATCTCGTTTGTGTAATAGATAGGCAAGCTCTCTCTACAATAGGACCGCTTGCTGGTGAACATTTTGCTTCCTCCTCGCCTACTCTGGGACTTTGGTAACGGGCATTGGGAGAGAATGAAGTGGTGCTATTAACAGGCTGTATTATCTTTAAGCAGAGCCGCCTATCTTCGAATGGCGATGAACATCGTCATCTCATCCCATTAATGATTTGGGATTGATAAATGCGCTGGCTTGTCGGAGCATACAAGTATTCGCCGTCGATATCTCGTAAAATGGTCTTTGTAGAGATGGACAACCGCAGAAAGGGCCGCGTTTTTGGACTGCTTTTCATTATTGGGAGCAACATTTAGAAACCTGCATGTATGGTATAAACTGCTCCACAACTGCAGGTGGAGCATGGTAGGCGCAGATTTGGTATAGGTACTTAGGTACCTACACCATCTACCCGCACCTGCATGGGCAATGGTGGCGTTTTAGACTTACACCTGCATTTGCATCATCTCTGCTGAGCGCGATAGAATTACTTTGGCATATCTCATTCATATCTTATATCCAAATCGCAACTTGTGCTGCGGTCTCCAGCCCGCATAGAAATATATCTAGAAGTACAACGGCTGGACCCGTCAAGATGTCTGCTTCTCTTGCACCCGAATGCAACGAAGTCAAAGAGTAGGGGTCCAGCGACCAGGCGAAACTTATCAACTAGAGACTGGAAGCTGACACGGTCTTCCCAGGCGATATGACACTTGCTTTCTTAAGTGGTACAGCGAGAGTATGATGGGCCTTTGGCTATCCTGGGCTGTCGATATCATAATTGGGACTCATCTGCTAATGCGCGAAGGTAGAATACTTACGGGGCAATGGGAAGGCGGACAGCAATGTGTGCTCCCAGCTCTTCGACGAGTACCAGAAATGCCTGAAGGTGTGTATCAATGACACCATCCATCATGTCTCCTCGTCTTCGATTCGCACATCTCTCTGATTGATGGACAACCAAGGTCGCACTCAAGGAGCGCGGAATAGACAAGCTCCTGGCCGAGGCACGCGAGGACAACAAGGAGAATGACGCGGTGCATATGAAGCGGAAGTGAAAAGTCTCGTATAACGTTCGCGACCACGATGCCGAACATCCGATGACGAGCTGGGCAGGAATTCGAATAAGCTAACCGTTCAGACATTCCCCACAACGGGATGAGGATCAGCAAACCAACACCCCAGCTTTACCCAGCTGGTGGTGCACAATATGCTGTGCTGACGATGGTCACCTCGTATTCTACTCGCTAGTTGCTTGACTTGGCTTGAGGTGAAGGCCGATGAACTCTACCCTGCTAAGGGTCTTGGCGACATTCGGGAGGCCATATACACCACTACTTGCTTTAGGCAAAGTGGTCAGCAGGCAGCAACATGACGGCACTCAGCTTCACTAAGCCAGGTACCTACCATCATACATATAGGTGCCCTGATCCTACCTCAGCTCCATTATATAATATTCCTCTCTCCCTCCGCCTCTCTTCTCGCGTATCTCGTGTGTCCGCTCTTTTATCGTCATTGCCCACATACGTCCGCCGTCTGCTTGTCTGGCTGGGACCGGTTGACTTGAATACATGCGACCGCACCGGCAGATTCTATCGGCTTCCTTGCTGGCGTGAGTCCCTCAGCGAGACAGACGACGACGAACGACCCATTCATCGATGGGCACGTTGTGGATGAATACCGAGGCGATGCTGCTGATGCTGCTGTGCGGCCTTTCGTCGTAGAGAGGTAGGCAGGGTTAAGTACTTTACCTAGTATTCGAATACTACTCTCCTTTTACCGAGTTTATGCTGTTATCGGTATTGTACGGCGATTTTAGCTTGTCATTGGATGATAAGATAGCTGTACGTACCTGTCTCAACAAGCGCATTTTCGCGGCAAGAGCCGCGCGTCACCATTGCTCAGGCCGCTCTAGGCTCTGGAGCTGTGCGCTATTGCCCACCTGGATACCAAGTACCAAGGTAGCTTCTAGGTGTCTTAGCGGGTCTACCTCACCTAACGTGAACCAATGCAGCACTTGTAGCGGGCCGCCAAGTCGATTACGCATGCAGAACACCACAACGTAACAGGGGCACCCACCACCTTTCGCCCTCTATCTTAAGTACCTATCTATCCAGGTACCTGTCGCGACAGCACACCACGGCTGCCATCAGGGCTGCGCTCATGCAACATCACTATCCACCTGATAGATCCCACAAGAGGCTCATAATATAGGTAATCTCGTAGACGACGCACGGCTTCGACGGCACATCTGACGGCACATTCGACACCGGCCCTCTTCTATCCCGATCACCGACGCTCGTTTTTCTACAATCGACGAGGTAGCTCGTATCCTCGGCCTCGAAGCAAGGAAGAGAGGGGGATCCGATTTCACTCGCCCCTGTTCGTGAGACGACCGCGCAATACCTACGCACACGCACCGAGAATATTGAATCTTGCGCCTCGTTTCTCTCCGAGCTAAGCATTGGCGTGGCATTAGTCAGAAGAGCTCTTCGTTCTCGTTTCCTGGCTCTTTGTTGGTCCTGAATATCGCGAGAATCGGGCTTCCCAGCTCCCAGCTCCCAGCGCCCACCGAACGAACGCCAACGCCAACGCCTCGACGATCCGCCATCCTATGCCGTCTTGCTTCAGGGATGCTTCTCGGTCGATAACAGTCATTCCCCTTCCTCACCCCGTCGCTCTCCCTTTATGCACCCCTTTTCCGTCCTGACCCTCGCCATCTTTGTAGCTGGCTACATAACTGCTCGATGGGACTTGGTCACTCGGCTGTATGAGCTTGCCGTCTTCGCCTGGGTCAACGGTGTCATAGTGAGAGGAACCCCCGTCTTCCGGCTTCCAGCTTGCGTCTAGCGAGCTGACGTGTTTATGTGCTTGTAGTCTCGTATCACTCTAGGCTGTGCCTTCTTGAGTTTTGCCTTTCTCCTCCTCTTCGTACCGGCCCAGCATATCGCACGTAGCGAGGCCGACTTAGTATGTTTCTGACCTCCGCCACCACCTGAGCTCTCAACTAGATTCGGGCTAATGGGGGGATCACAGCACCCACGGTCACCGAGTCGAGGAATCTCCGCCCGAGAACAGCTCAGGCGCAGAGGCTCCTTCTAGGCGGGTGTGCTCTGACGCCATCTGGACATGCCAGAGCACGATGGACTGATGCGAGTGTTCTGGCCTAGTGACATTGTCACTTCCGATCTCCCAGGCGTTTTGGTCGGCTGGCGGAACTCGGACTTAGACGTTGTCGTCGTGGCTGTCTTGGATCATGTAGATGTGAGTGGATGGGCCTTCTCTTGCCCATAGGATTGCGTGATTGACGCGCCTCTAGCCGAGAAGTGTTGAGAATGCGCTCAAAACGGGGGTTCTGATGCGAAACGCCCGCCACCCTGTTGCTAGGGTATTCGAGCTCTGTGGTCCGGCGTCCATGCATGTGCTAGGCTTGGCGAATGCGGCGCCTGGTACCGTATCTGACCCGTCGTGGGTGCAGGCGGCCGCCTACCCCTCGGAACCGCTTCCACGAATTACCTGCGCGAAAGCCTCAACTATCCAAACTATTTTATTTGACCGGCCCAATCCGCACCGAATGCAGTACATATCGTTGAGCCCCATTGCCCTCTCGCTAAGCGATAAGAACCAGACACGATATGCCGACTCCCATGAGCCTGAGGGCGAGGATGAAGAGAAGGAGCAGAAGAACAAGCGCAAAGTGGGCAGGTTGGTGGAGAAGGTAAAGCAACATTCGGTTATCCGGCATACCCCATCCTCAAAGGACAAAGCGCTAGGGAGAATCGTGAACCAAATCAACTGGGCTTGGGAACTCGAACAGCTAATGCAGAAGAATGTCTCTCTCATTGGCCCTCGCCCCAAGCGTACACTCAGCGTATCGGAACGCGTCGTGGAGCAAGCTACAACCATGAGAGACACGGCTGTGCTCTGGGTCTGGGATATGATTATTATCTACGCGTTTCCTGTGATTCGGCGAGCGTTCATAATCACCCTGCTCGCACATAGACTCGTGGCCGAAGCGCTTCTCCTACTCCTCGAATGGCGACTTCGTCCAACGTCACCGGCACTCAAAGATATCTCGGCAACGGCACAGCAGGTGGAAATTCGGCTTCTTCAGTTCTGCTATTGGCCTATGCAATATGTAAAGCTGCGTTTGCGGAAAAACGATTGGAATAGTGTGACGACCAGTCATCCTGACTACATACGTTTCTATAACAGCTTGTGGCTTGTTGCGAATGACGTGATAATTGGCATCGCCCTTGGGTCCTACATCATCGAGAACGCTGAATGGGCGGCTGATATGATCAATATGCTTCTCAGCCAGTATACTATTGCTGCCTTGCAGAGCAGCATCTCGTGGCTCATGGGCTGGCCCGCTGGACTGAAGCTGAATAGTGAACTGGCCTTATTTCTCGGCGACCTGTTCCTATGGGTCATCGATTATTGGTCTAGTTGCGCTCAGACCTTGGAACCACTACTGCCGCAAATTATATGGTTCATCGGATTTTCTAGCTTTGCGGGTGCTAGTATGCCCATTGCTCTATTGTCGGATCTGCTGTCAGCACTCACCCTCCACATATACTCATTCTATCTCGCATCCGCTCGAATATTTCATTGGCAGCTGACCATCCTGCTTTCGCTGTTCCAACTTTTCCGCGGGAAGAAGTATAATGTCTTGCGAAACCGAGTCGATTCGTGCGATTACGATCTGGACCAGCTGCTCGTGGGCACCATCTTATTCACCCTGCTCTCCTTCCTGCTGCCGACCGTTATTGTATTCTATCTCAACTTCGCTCTTGCGCGTATGGTCATCATATTGCTCAAGGCCGTGTTCGACACCTTGTTGTCATTTTTAAACCATTTTCCACTCTTTGCCCTGATGCTGCGAGCAAAGGACCCTCGGCGTCTTCCAGGTGCCTCCCCCTTACCCCCACTTACCATGCACCGACGTGCTAATTCCCGACAGGTGGCATTCGTTTTGAACTTCGTGATACCCTTCATAGACCTAGCGTTCATTCAACATCGACCTCGTCATCCTCTTTCCGTTCCCCCACGTCACTTATCCACCTAAAGGTGAATCTTGGGCGTTACTTGCTACCATCGTCGTACTGTCACTGACGCCATGCAGCCAGTTCCTCTCGAGTTTAGCGCCATGTTCCATCAATACTTCCAGATGGGCCATCGACTCCGCAAGCACTATTTATCGGCCCGTGTGCTGTTTTGCCTCGTGACTGGACGTTTTGTGCCACCCATCCCTCGAAAGGACTTGTACTCCCTACAGTACAGCATGCTTCCGGCTCGCCGCGCGGGCATCGCCGAAATATGGGAAGCACTCAACTCACTCCCAGCTAAGAAACCCGTGGGACTGCGAGCCTTTGGCCTGGCAGCCAATGCCACCGCACTCAACGGACGACGACAGATGAATGGGCGGGCAACGAGGGGATTGAGATAGGATTACCTTAAAGCAATTTGGTCAGCCCTCGGGCGACGCGGGCGTTTCTTGGGGGGGAAAAGACATTTAGATAGTAGAGGGCATGGGTACGTCTAAGCCATGATTTTTGACTTTTTTTTTTTCTTTCTTTCTTTCTGTATACAGCAACGAATCGACGAATCGACTTGTGTGGCACGTTCAGTTCGAATTGTATGATATGATTATGGCTTGATACTGCTGCCTTTGATGAATCTCGGCCCGGGAATGATAGGAGATGCCACTCTGTCACTCTGCCACTCTTGAGCTTTAGAATTATTGATGTACTGGCCCCCATGTTGGGCTCATCGTTTCGCTGACGTCGAGTATCATTTCGAAACGCTCGGCTCATTGAGGTTGGGTTTGGTATAATTCCGCCTGGGATTTGCAATCATGAGGCGAGGTAGTTGCTGCACTGCCTGCTCGTGGATGAGGATAGAGCATTCCCTCGCTTAGCCTGGCGTAGATGAGCTGCGTAGACAAGCTATGTTTGTGATATACTGAAATTTCTCCCGTCTGCTTGCATTCGACTTGGGTATATCATATATATATATATATATATATATATATATATAATGAGCAGGCGTAGCGTGACATCTTCTATGAAGGAATGACGGGTTTATGAGCTAGATTCTTCGATAGAAGGAAGAGTGTTTCATCTCGTGTACAGGTAGTACCTATACATAGGCTGGATGCCGGGCTTTATGTTGGGAAATGTTTGATGCTTCGGAGGTATGTTTCAGCATGTGTTATATTCTGCTATATAGCCTTGGAAGGGAGCTATCCGATGTTACCACTTATGGAGGTACATAGTATGTGTCATGCGGAAAGGGGTGTTCAAGGCCTACCTTAGGTACTACCTAGGTACTGTTATTGGTTGTTTAACCCACCCGCAACTAGAGAGCCATTGTGTTCTTTGTGCACATACCTAATAAGTCTCGTTTAACCTAAATTCTTGTTGTTTGTAATATAAGATCAAACATTATCAGAAAACAAACTCCAATTAATTAATTAATTGCTTGTATTTGCTTTACTGTTACTGTGAATGCAAGAGTGAGTCATTCGGGCGGTTTCCGCCGGCTCCCGCCGGCTCAGCAATTCTGTTATAGATCCTGCTATCCCAGGTTGATGGTAGGTAATGTCCTGGCAGAACTCATTCATTCATTAATGTTGTTTTCATTTACTCCTATAGTATAAGCTGTATAGCGACAAGCACATAGATCTGTCTCACATTGCCCTCCGGGCCAAACATATATATTCTTAGTTCTGACTCTAAGACTTTGTGTGCTATAGTGGCACCCACCTTACGCATCTGGTTCACTCATCCCAGCAAGAGATTCCATCTGCCTCCAAGCCAAGGACATAATTCAGACAAATCGGGATCCTACCAACTCATCCATCTATCTCTCGCATCCCACACAAATTTCCGTCGAACAGCTGAGCTTTGCTTTTCAACGATGGGCTCCTCCTCTCCCGAGTCAGGTCTCGTGCCTCTGCCTCCGAAGGTAGCCGTGCTAAGTTTGAGAACAGGAACGGTGCGACCCCTCGGCGGTGTCAATATCACGTCGGCCATCAACAAGCAGCCGCGGCAGGGTAAAGTCCGCCTGACCAAGCTCGGCTTCGCGGGCGACGAGCGTCAGTTTCCGCCCCACAGATCGCCGGATAATGCGATACACCAATACGACCCCAGCCACTACGAGCTGTGGAGGGCGGAGATGCCCGACCGCCGGGACAAGTTCGTCGTCGGCGCCTTCGGCGAGAACATCTCCACGCGACATCTCTCCGAGAGCAATCTCTGCGTCGGCGACACGTTCCGCCTCGGCGACGCCGTCATCCAGGTCACCATGACGCGCCAGCCCTGCTTCAAGCTGAACCATCGGTTCGAGCACAGGAAGATGTCCAGCCTGGCGCAGGCCAGCGGCCGCACGGGCTGGTATTACCGCGTCTTGAGCGAGGGCTGGGTCGAGGAGGGTGACGAGCTGGAGCTGATCGAGCGCATCAACCCGGCCTGGTCACTATCTCGCCTGCAGCATTTCCTATACACGGACCGGGACAACGCCGAGGCACTGGCGGAGCTCGTCGGATTACCCGGGCTGAGCCAGGAGTTCGTGGGACTGTTCCGGAAGCGCCTGGAGAAGAGCGCCGAGGACATGACGGGTCGCTTGCAGGGCGACGTCGCGATGCCCTGGCGGGCTTACAAGCTCGTCGAGAAGACTCGCCTGACGCCCCGCGTGCAGAAATTCGTCTTCGCGGCCGAGGACGAAGATATCGGCGCGGACGAGCTGCGCTTCGGGCCGTTCCCTCACGTCCGCGTCAAGTTCGGACCCGACTCGACGTTTTCGCGGGCCTACTCCGTCGTCTCCGGGGACATGAGGCGCTTCGAGCTGGGTGTCGCGAGGGACGACAACTCGCGGGGCGGATCCGTCTATCTCCACGACAGCACCGCCGTCGGCGACGAGGTGAAGGTCGCCAAAGGCCACGCATCGGCGAACAAATGGGGCGGTAGCGGTAGTAATGATGGTAGTAGCAGTAATCGGGGACCGCATGCGAAGAAGCACATTTTCATCCTCGGCGGCATTGGCGTCACCGCGTTCCTCGGCGAGATCCGAGCGCTGGCTGCGGGAAATGCGCAGGTCAAAGTCCACTATGCCGTGCGAAGCCCCGAGGACGCCGCGTACCTGGAGCAATTACCCGGACCGCATACGACGGTGTATGCGAAGACGGAAGGACGACGACTGCGCGCCAGGGATATCGTGCCCCCTCTCGACAACAACGACGATGACAGCGTTGATCCCCGTGCTATGATATACTGCTGTGGCCCGACGGGCATGATCGAAGAGACGCAGAGTCTCGTCAGAGAGCTCGGTTACCCCCGCTCTCACGTATACTTTGAGGAATTTGGCGGCGCTGGACTCGGCACTGGCGATCCGTTCGAGGTCGAGATCGACGCCACGGGGAAGATCTTGCAGGTGCCCCGCGAGAAATCGCTTCTCGAAGTCCTCAACGAGGCCGGCTTCGACCTCGACTCGTCCTGTCTCGTGGGGAATTGCGGCTCTTGCATGGTGGAATACTGCAAGGGCGAGGTCGCGCATCGGGGCGTGGCGCTGGACGACGAGCAGAAGAGGACCAGCTTGCTGTCTTGCGTTAGTCGTGGGAAGGGCAGGATTACGGTGAAGTGCTGATTAATTACTAAGTACCTAAGGTAGATCATCTTGTTTATAGGTTTAGGTTACGAATTACTGCCTTGCTGATGGCGACTACTCTATGTCTGCTCTGAGCAAATACTTTATAATAAAGGCTGTATCAAGCTCGCATAACCACAACATCTGGAATCTGTTATTACAACTTGGTGAATAGCAATCTTTCTCTATTTTCTTTCTCTTTTTCTTCTTTTTTTAAGCTAACTACATTTATAAAGCCAGGGTTTGCGTTCCATTTTCCGGTTTAATTTTTCGTGATGGCCTGGTCGATGAGATTGGAGACTTCGGCAACCTAAATGATCCTCATCGTTAGTTTCGCGGATTACGGTCTCAGGGGTTTAGTTAGTAGAATTTCATCGTAGAGAAAACTTACACAAGGCATCTGCAGCATGGTCCAATGATCGCCGTCCACGACGTGGGTCTGCACGTCCCCGACCAGGACATCCCAGCCGTTCGCGTCGTACGTGTGTCGAGGCGCGCAGAACCAGGCCTTGTAGTCCCTGTTCTCCGCGCCCATGGGATTCTCCCGACGCTGTTCCTCCTCCTTTCCAGTCACCTCCTCGGAGCCATCTGTCTCGAGCCCGAATCCGCTCTGAGCCAAACCGTTGCGCGCCCAGATCATCACGGTCCCGTGCTGCGGTCGACGGTCCGCGCGCATGGGGACGGGCCGCCAGCTGTACATGCATCGGAGACTCGCGAACAATCTCTCGTTCTCCAGCCGCCTCGCCGTCGCGTCGGCGGCGGTGCGGGCGGTGCCGCTGCTGTTATCGCCGAGGACGGCGTCGAGAAGCTCGACGTCCTCGATCCGCGGGGCGGAAGCCCAGGTCTCGCCCGGGCGATGGGCCTTCATGTCCAGCAGGACCAGACGCTCCACTCTCTCCCCGGCCTCGAGCAGCGCGCGCGCGACCTCGTACGCGTGCACGGCGCCCGCGGAGTACCCGCCCAGCAGATACGGGCCGGCCGGCTGGACGGACTTCAGGGAGGCGACGTACAGCGACGCGAGGGCCTGGGGCGTGTGCGAGGCGGTTAGTTTCGTAGGGCTGTCCAGGAAGGGGAACTCGAGGACCCAGATGGGCGTCGAGGAGGGCAGGGGCGGGAGGGAGGCGAAGATGGCGGCGGAGCCGCTCGAGCCGGCGATGAGGAAGAGGGGGCGCGTGGGAGAGGGGTGAGTCCCGTGGAGGAGGACGGGGTTACTTTTGAGGAGGATGGGGTCGGCGGGTACGGCTGCGGCTGGGGCTGGGGCTGGCGAGACGTCGATGGAGCCCAGACGTGCTTGGACGTCGCGGATCGTATGGAGCTCGGCGAATATCGACACGGGCAGCGTCTGCCCCGTCTCGGCCTTGACTTTGCGGAGGATGGCGATTCCCATGAGAGAGTCGACTCCCAGCTCCATCAGGCTCGTATCGTCTTCAATGTCGGACTTGCTGATGCCCGTCTCCGCCAGGAGAGCCGAGATGAAGGCATCCGCCATGTCGCCGTCTCTGCTCGTTGGTTGAGGCGGGGGTGCCGCGATGGAAGTGGTGCCTAACCCTCGCGGACGGGGCTGCGTGGGTTGTTTCGGCGTCTGCGCAGCCCCAGGACGTTGTTCGTTGGACTGTGCCGAGCGGAGTATGGCCCCCAGAACGTCTCTTCTGATCTTATGGAACTTCAGGCCCGTTACCACTCCGACTGCCTCATCTCTGCTGAAGATGTAGACATTGGTTGTCAACTCGCCCTCGGGGGTCGTAATCGTACAGAAGTAGCTTTGGTACGCGTTTGCCTCGCGCAGGTCGTCGAGAAGGGTTATGCTGCCGATCCCGGAAGCGAAACGGATGAAGCCTGTGTTGTCGTCGTCGTCTTTGTCTTCTGGTAGCTTGATGTTCAGCGCGAAACCCGCGACGTGGACGAGCGCATCGCTGTGGTACGGATTGAGCGTGAAGGCGTCTCTTTCTCCTGCAGGCGTCGCCGTCAGCTGGACCTCTGCCACGGCCTCGCGGATCTCGGACAGCTCGAACGCCTCTGGGATAAAGGCTTCCGTAATGCCCTGGTAACGATCGTCGTACTTGACGACCGTGCCGTATAGCTTGTAGAACATGCGGCGGTGCAAGTGGTCAATTATAGCCTCGGAGTTGTCCTCCATATCCATTATGGCCGAACTTCGTTCTCGAACATTCTGGATCATGTCTTCCCATGCAGACCCGGTTTCTGCATCATTGCTCCTGAGAACCTGACAACTGCCATGGTTCTCGACTTGGCCGTTCCCGGCTTGCGAATGAAACGTGACGTTGGTCTTCCAGTCATGCCGCTTCTCGGCGAATACTGTGACTTGGATCGTCTGGTTTACCCAGTCTTCTCTGAGTACGAATGGGTTGTTGAGCTGGAGACGCCTGAGCGAGCCGAGGCTGTTCTTCTTGTCCATGTCTAGTCCGGCCATGCCACGCACGTATGCTGCGGCGGCGAAGGCCATGTCGGCATACACGCTAGCGGGACAGACGCTGATGCCTTCGATGCTGTGGCCCT
This sequence comes from Nemania serpens, assembly GCA_022578855.1. Lineage (NCBI taxonomy): Eukaryota > Fungi > Ascomycota > Sordariomycetes > Xylariales > Xylariaceae > Nemania > Nemania serpens. Next base: position 52,728 of record MU396817.1, on the reverse strand, counting down.
TGATAGCATCTCGGAGCCGAGGATCGCTCAGGGAGGAGACGAACGTTGCTTCGATTTTCTCATCACTCACTGTCTGATCTCGGATCTTCTGGACTGTGGCCGTGGGCACGAACTTGTACCTGTTTCGCCCGCCGTCGCTCATGTGAATGCCGCTGGCGGATGCCGTAGCCCTTGTGTACGGCCGCCAGTACGTCTTGAGATCGAATGCATAAGTCGGGAGGTCGAGGAGCTTCAACGACTGGGCAAACGGCCGGTGAAATTCTGCCCAATCTATCTGCAATCCCGCGACGTACCCTTTCCCGAGGGAAGTGGTTAGCGTTTTCCAACTGCTATCGGATCTGTGCATGGATGGGAGTAGCTGGGACTGAGCGACGTCCAGTGTCTGGCGTAGCAAGGCGAGGCATGTCGAAGTCGGTCCGATCTCGACCCACAGTGGCGAAGCTTGGTCTTCTTTCAGGAACGCCTTTGCACTTCTCACGGCGTTGGTGAACTGAACAGGTTGGCGAGCGTGTCGGGCAAAATATCGAGCATTGAAGACGTTGTCTTCGGTGATGATCTCGCCTGTCACCGTCGAGGCTACGGGGATTCGGGGCGGGAAGATGGAGGCCTTTCTTGCTATCTCTTCTATCTTCTCGTTTACCCGTTCCATGGGTTTGGAGTGGATTGCGTAAGGTATAGCCAGCAACTTCGTGGTGATGCCTTTCGACTGGGCCTCCTCCTCGAGCTCACGTAGATCAGCGGTCGGGCCACCAACGACATGGGACTTTGGGCTATTGAAGCATGCGATGCTGCAGTGTTGGTAACGATCATGTTGTTCCAGTAAGGCGATAACATCATCTGCTGTTGCTGATATGATGAGCATACCATATTCGCCAGCTGTGTAAGTCGTTTTGAACAACCTTGCTCGTTTGGAGACTAGCCACAGGGCATCGGCGACGGAGAGCACGCCCGCCGTCGAAAGCGCCGCATACTCTCCGATGCTGTGCCCTAGTACGGTATCCGGTTTTATTCCCCATGATTTCCACAGCTCGGCTAGTGCTAGCTGAACACACACGATGGCAAGATGTTCTTCGACGACATGGGGGCCACCGGCACCGGCGTCTGGGTGGCCGGTGAGAATGCTAGTTATCGTGCGGCGCATATCCGTGCACAGATCCTTGCACAGGTCCTGGAGCGCGTTGATATGCTCCCGGAATGCAAGATGGGTGTCGTATAGCTCCCGAGCGATGCCAAAATATGACCCTCCCTGACCGCCGAACATAAAGATGACCTTAGGCTTCGTGGTGATTGATGAAGCGATCCGGTTCGAAGACGGCTTTTCGTTTCTCAATTGGTCGATGAGTTGGCTGGTCGATTCGGCTGCGTACTCGGACCGCCAGGGGTAATGCGTTCTTCGCGTTGTGGTTGAATATGCTACATTCGACAGCTCGGTCTCCGGGTGCTCGACGAGATATTCTAGCAGACGTCTCTGGTTATCCATAAGTGACTTCTTCGTCTGCGCTGACACGGTCACTAGTTGCCAGCTTCGGGGATCGGGCTCGGTGGTCGTCTCGACTGCCTCAGGAGCACTCTCGATGAGGAGGCAAGTGTTTCCGCCCTGTTTGAAACCATTGTAAGTATCACGAGTTTTGACGAGGAGATAATTAGCGATCAATGTGTCTCACAGCAGCGTCGAAGCTATTCACGAGTATTTTTGCCTTGCCATTTTCCAACATAGCTGGCTCCGAGTCGATGCAGATGGAATACATGTCTAATTCGACAAATCCGGGATGTAACTTTGCTTCGGAGGTAATCATGGCTTGCGGAGGGATAATTCCCTTCTTCAATATGAGAGCCGCTTTGATAACCGATGAAACACCAGCTGCCTGTCCCGGTCAATTAGCATAACCTGCCAGCCCATGCGGATATGTACTTTACTTACACTCTCGGAGTGGCCAACGTTGGCTTTCACCGATCCGATATGAACAGGAGAATCCGGCTTACAGCCCTCACCGAACACGCGAGTGATCAATGTCATCTCAGCCATGTCTCCAACCTGGATATCTATGTCAGAATTGCCACATGTGAGTAGAAAAGCGATGCTCACGGTCGTCCCCGTCCCATGGAGTTCCACATAGCCAATATCACGAGGTTGGGTATTTGCCTGGCGGAGAACCTGACGTATCAGCTTCTCTTGGGATTCGGGATGGGGATGTGTCATAGACGATGCGTCAGCAGAGTAGTTACGACCCCATCCCGTAACGAGGGCTTCGATCTTGTCGTTGTCCGCGAGCGCATCTTCCAGTCGCTTCAACACGACTACCCCTATACCATCGCCACGGCAGTACCCGTCGGCGTCTGCGCGGAACGTCTTGCACCCACCAGATGGTGCCAAGAATCCGGATTTGCCCAGAGCCGAGAACTCAAAGGGGCTGCCTGCTATCTGTGCGCCTCCCGCGAGAGCCATGTCGCACTCCCTGCCTATGAGCCCCGAACAAGCGAGTTGGATGGCCGTGGCACTTGACGAGCATGCCGAATCGAGGCTGTCCACAATTAGTATATGGGTAATTAGTCCTACAGCAACTCAACGACTTACCTGTATGATCCTCCTTCAAAACCAAAGTGGTGGCTTACTCTGCCTGGAGAAAAAGCTCGAAGAATTCCTGGGGCGGTAAAAACATCGATACCTTGCTCTGCGTCGACCTCACGCCAGAAATCAGCGTTCTGGCCAAAGTAAACGGCCGTCCGTCTAGCTCGCGGCAACAGACCAGCGCCGGGGTTGTAGCCGGCTTTCTCGAGGGCCTCTAGACTTGTCATTAGTAGTAGTCGGTGGGTCGGATCGACCTGGATAGCTTCTCTCGGGGACATGTTGAACAATCGGGCATCAAATGCGCCAGGGTCGGAAAGAAAGCACCCATCCACGTTCATCATGGTGTTCATCTTGGTGCCCGTAGGGTCATAGAAATCGTCCAGATCAAAGCGGTCATGAGGAACCTAGAAAACTGCGTCAGGCATGCTTCTCTGATGATAAAGTTCGGTCATCACGTTACCCTTTCATGTGTAGTCCGTCCTTCCATCAGGAGATTCCAGAACTCTTCCAAGTCGTTCGCCTGGGGCAATCTTGCGGACATCCCCACGATTGCCACGACGCCAGACCCCGATCTCGCCCGTGCATCCAGCTTACATCCTGGGCTTTCAAGTACATCAACATGGATTCCTGCGTGCTTCAAAGTCTGGATGAGAGAGCCAGCTTGGGCCGACGAGGCTAGGATGGAAATAGCAGCGGTGGCACAAGCTCTCTTAAGATAAGCAGCAGTGGCTGCGAACGTCTCTCCCACCTTCAGCGTATTATGTAGTACATCCGGGATCATCCGTCGTGTCACTTCGCCAAGCGTTGCTTCGGAATACGGAACACAGGCATCGGTTGACATGATGCAAGTGCCCTCCTGCAGTGGTAAATCCCATATATAAGAGGGCTTGGCGACCGAATCGAAGTCGAACTCGGGGAGATGCGGTGCGTGGACAGCGCTAGCAACGGGGAGCGGGATGAATGAAGGGCCTCCATTCTCAGAGCACTCTGCCATGAGAAGCTTCAGCGTCGAAGGGGGCCCGCTCACGGTTACCCAGCCGCGGCCGATCACTCCAATCCAAGTGCTCTTGTGCTTTGGGATGTCCTAAATAGTAAGTATGACAGCGGCGGCGGCAGCGGACGGCTTGAGACATGACTTACATGTTTATCGTGGAACTTGTCCAACAGGACTTGCAAATTAATGTCTTTCTTGGTAGAGACCATGCAGGACCAACTGCCGTGTGGCTGCTCGATCTGCTTGGTCCGGGCGTGATTGGCGACAACCCAGTTGAAGAATGAAGGGAACCCTTCCAATGAGAGCTTCGCGAGCTCTGTCACACTCCTGGCCGTAGCTGCCAATGCTGCCGGGAAGAGGCTTATGCACAGCCCAATCAACACGCGCGGGGTTGACAAGAGAGTCGGGTCATGCTCGGCACGTCTAATAGGTAGAAGGAAAGTATTTAGTCCCACACTAACATGTGCGTTGTGGCTGAGACTGTTCACTTACAGGATGAGATTTCCCAGTCGAGCGAAGTACGACACCGTGCAAGAGGCGAGGACGGGTGAACCATCCGTCTTTGCGTGGTTCTCCGCCATCTCCAGCAGAGACTCGAAAGGCGGCGTTTCCTTCCGGAAGCTTGGCTGCAGCTTGCCGAACTCGATCTGGCACATGCTCGATGCATCTTGTAGGAACTTGGCCAGGAGCCCAGATTCCTTACTGGCAACATATAGAGCCTTGATACTGCCCGTCACATCATCGGTCTGGTCGCCAAACAGCAAAACGTGATAACGAGCCGCCGCCATCTTCAGAACCAGCCCGGGACCCGGATCTTGTTGGTAGGGCGGCTTTGTATACAATTGATTGTTACTCAGTTAGACAGTGAGCAGATGAGGATTTTTTGTTGTAGAGTTTTCGTGTAGCCAGTAATTGTGTGTGGTTTACCAATTGAGAAAGGGCTGGCTGCCACAAGCGAGAGGAGGTTTTGTACTTGTTTTCTTCTGGGCTAGAGATAAAATAGAGAGCTTCCAAGGGGTACTTTGGGTTGTCATCGTGGCAAGTTGTATCTTATCCATGGGTCACAAGACCTCACTTCTAATGGCAATCCTTAGTATGTACCTTGTTTGTGTTTAATCCCTACAGGTACATGATGATGCTATTGGCTCAATCATATTGTAGTGAATGCAAGGTTTAGTGAAGTCACGATGAGTACCTAGGTTTACAAGAAGGGGTCGGAAACTACTGGTAGCTACAAGTTTGTTGAGAGGACCACGCGGGTTATTTATCTACCTCCTCACTTCGTGAAGTACTCATGGGTAGGAAGGTACTTGAGCTAATAACATCGTTCATTGGATGTACTGTGGTAGGTACACAATTGAATCATGTATTTGATTGCTCAACATGAATACAACAAGAGATACAAGGGATACAAGTGTAGTTACCTATGTACGTGCTGGCAATTGAAGCATTAGTTGATCGGTTGTAGAAAAAGATACTGCACAGGCCACAATTTTTATATGGTCGGAAGCTGACAATATGGTTGCTTGGCTCGATATCACGTCTTCCGCATGTATTACGTGTGCTACACGTAGGTTGTACCACAACAGAGGCTCCTTTTTCGTTAGGCTCTCAACTGTTACTGTTGCTGCCTTACCTCTGTGCTTCTATATAATTCTACTCCATAGGTACCTTCAAGTTCTAGCTTTCTCTGTCTTCTGTATGTTTTATATACCATTGAGTCCAAATCAGGACTTGATGCTGCAAACTTGAGCACAGTCACAAAGTGTGCAGACCTCGAGTCAGTCCAACTGTACAACTTGGGTGCTCGTTTCACGTAGGACAAGATTAGCAAGGTGAGATTTCCTTTTTGATCTTGATACTTCCCAAAATGTGCGAAGACGGGTACTTCAAATCCCATCAAATCTAGATTGTGCGTCGCAACACCCGTGCTCGGGTACATATTGGCATGTAACATATCACCATCGAGACAAGGCCAGTATCGGGGAGGATGTCCTATATGAGCGCACTACTATCCACTGGTGAAGGATACATGTATCTCTTGCATATTGCTAACATAAGTCGCTTGTTTGCTCTTTCTAGTGCCCTGTCGCAGCAATACTTGTTCAAGACATACGTGAATCTGGACAAGTATACCTCAGAACAACAAGAGAGACAGTTGGGCGCAACTGCTTCTGATTTGGCTTGTCACCACCCACAACACGGAACCTCAACACGTGTATGTATACATCGACTGATATCTATCAAATCAACAAAAAAAGGGAGCATTTCATCGTACCGACCATGTCATGCGACACCAAAACGGATGACTTATGTCTCAATCTGACTGGAGATACGGCCGGTCTTCAGGTAATCGTGTGTAGCCTTCCCCGTACAGGAACAACTTGTAAGAAATCTCTGCGCGATTGGGTGGAAAAGAACAGAGCACTTATTGAATAATAGCTATAAAGCTGGCTCTGGAGCAGCTGGGTTACCCTAACGTCTATCACATGAGCACATTTGTCGATCATCCAGAGGACCACAAGCATTGGGGACATGTTATCAAAGCGAAAATGGCCGGCAAGCATATCCCTCGCTCAGTGTGGGACGAGCTGTTTGGGGAATACCAGGTGAGTATAACAATGCCTTCTCTCTGTAATAAGCCCCTGGCTGACATCAATAATTAGGCTGTAGTTGACGCACCCAGCTGCTATTTTGCGATTGAGCTCGCCGAGGCTTACCCAGAAGCCAAAGTTATTATTCTCAATCGAGATAGCGAAAAGTGGTTCGAATCATTCGTGAAAACTGTCCAGAAGATGATCAAACACAGAGAGTCGCTAGGGCTCTTAGAATGGATCCTACGGCCCTGCCTCCCGGTTCAGACATCCGCAATCATACGCATAGGAAATCTCTTGTCCAAGTCCGGAGTCGGACTAGGCTCGTACCAGAAGGAAGAGTGCCTGAGATTCTTCCAGGAGTACTACGCAGATTGCAGGGCGAACATAGCGGCCGAGCGCTACATCGAGTTCAAAGTCCAAGACGGCTGGTCTCCCCTCTGCGAACATCTAGGCGTGGGCGTGCCCGGGCAACACACAGCAGAGGGTTGGGTTCAGGCTCCGTTCCCTCAAGCCAACGACACAGAGTCTTTCCACTCCTGGGTAGCACGTATTCAGAACTCGATGCTTAGAGAGACTTGGCGAAACGTTTTGTTACATGGGATGGCGCTGTTCCTAATCATTGTGCTCTTGGGACAGGTAGCTGGGTTCGCGAGACTGAGTTTTCACACTTGAGATAGTCTATGACGGAAGGAAAGAGGCCCCTGTAATGTGTAATAATTCTTGCGAGACAAGGATTCATAATTTTCGATGGAAGTCTAAGGAGAGATCTGGTTAAGAAGAGTAGCTAGTGCCTCGGGCGTAATGAAATCCAGTGCAGTCAATTCAGATAAGCCTATCTCTACGTTCTAGTTATGACTATCAGTGCTAAAGAGCTCCTGTTGTCAACTATTAGAAGCTAGTGCCTCTAATACCTGTGCTCCCTAGTACCCACCGTGACATGTCTGCCCTTATACGGGTTAGTAGTATTGGTCTCGAAGGCGGAAAGTCACGGCCATAATAAGTCTATATGATTCTGTTGACCATGAGACGATCCCTTGTTGCCATGGGAACAGGGTGACATTTAACTTCTCTTGATGATCTCATCTGCTGATTCCACCGTCGAACAGAACAGACAACCTCTTGCCTCCATCAGTACCTTGTTGGGTTTTACTAATATTAAATGAAGGATCCGAAGTCTTTCGTACTCTATTAACAATTTGTTGAACGAGGGCAGTGGTTCAGGGGCAATAAACTTACCCTGTAATTGCACCCCGCTGCACTGTTTATCCCTGGACAGTAGTAGCCTTACTCTACCAATATGGTGCAATTTGGAGATTTATGGAGCTTCGCAGCGGGTTCACGTCCGGTTCTCCAATAGAACAACAGGTAAATCCTCAAAATGGTTAGAGCGGAATACCCACAGTTAGGTCTAGCATTCATATACCTAACACGGCTAGCGGTGGCATCCTTCGACTCTTATCTGTCTGACGAGCTCCAATATTGCTTTCTCTCAACTTTATGCTCCCCAACCCCCTCCCAGAACCAACATAATCCAGGAGGAACAATGGAGCGTGAGAAGGGCGAATTGCCGCCTTACAGTGCTGTGGCTAATCCCGAATGGCCACGCCGGCATCGCGCGATAAGACGGTCGAGAGGGTTGAGGGCTTTCGCGCTTGTCTGCCTTGCTTTCATCGTGTATGCGCAATGGAGACAGATTCATCCAGCATCGAAGTCAAGCTCTCCACTGTTGTCTATCATAAAGCTGCAGGAAGACTTGGAGGTATGCGCGAAACTTAGGTCAACGCCGAAGGACCCGATTGGCGCTGGCCGTCATCGCAATGCTCGCTATATCGACGGACACAAGCCTACACTGATCAAGAATGCTACTATCTGGGTTGGCGAGCCTGCCAAAGGTACCAGCACTGAGGATGCCCGAGTTGGAGTTGGTTATTCTTGGACCCACGGTGACGTTTTTCTCGAGTATGGCCTTATCAAGAGAGTCGAGAAGGACATCGACATCAGTACCTTGTCGTCCGACACGCTAGTTTGGGACGCCAAAGGTAGGCGTCTCACCAGCGGTATCATTGATATGCATAGCCATTCCGGCGTGAATAGCATTCCGGAACTTGTTGGCAATGATGACACAAACGAGCTGAGTGCTGATATCACACCGTACGTTCGCTCTATCGACGGCTTGGACCCAAACGATCATCAAATCCAGGTCATCAAGTCCGGCGGCGTTACAACTAGCCTAGTACTGCCTGGATCAGGCAATAACATTGGCGGAGAGGCTTTTGCCATTAAGCACGCAGTTGGCCAGCCAGATGGTCGCAATGAGACCTCCGCCGCTGATATGCTGGCTGATCCCGACCGCAATTGGCGATATATCAAGATGGCCTGTGGCGAAAATGCCAAGAGAGTATACGGCAGAGTTGGGGAAAGGGGTCCATTTAGTCGCCTAGGAGAGTCCTGGGAGTTTCGACATGCATTCGAGCAAGCCGCAAACTTCGTCCGCAAGCAGGACGATTGGTGTGCGGCAGCTGACGCCGTAGGCATTGAAAACATAGGCAGCTACCTGCCTCAAGACCTCCAGTGGGAAACCCTGGGCGCTGTATTGCGCGGACAGGTTCATGTCAACACCCACTGCTACACGATTCCTGATCTCGAAGCCTTCGTAGATCATACCAACGAGTTCAAATTCGCCGTCCGAGCATTCCACCACGCGCATCAGACATACCTCGTCCCAGAGATCCTCAAGCGCGCCTGGGGCGACTCACCGCCCGCATCTGCTCTCTTCGCTGACAATATGTGGTACAAGGCTGAGGCGTATGTTGGTTCTGAGTATGCTGGCAAAATCCTATACGACAACGGATTGACGCCCATTTACGTGAGCGATAACCCCGTGCTCAACGCGCAGCATGTTGTGTTCGAAGCTGCCAAGGCCTTTGGATATGGTCTGCCATACCACGTCGCTCTGGCTTCTGTTACAACCGCTCCTGCAGAGCGACTTGGTTTCGGAGAGCGTCTTGGCAAGGTTAAACCTGGGTTCGACGCTGATATCGTGGTCTGGGATAGCGACCCGCTTAGTGTTGGCGCCGCACCTGTGCAGGTCTGGATTGATGGAACTGCCCAATACGAGAATCCGGTTGAGCTTCAAAAGCCGATTGAGGCCACTGCCGTTATTCCTAAAGATGTTCCGATCACAAAGGATGATCCCCAATCAATCCCCAATCTAGTCATTACAGGCATCTCAAAGTCGTTCGTCACACAGGGGTCCGCTATTGCACATGAGAGAAGACATAACCTCACAGTCATCATCTCCGACGGAAAAATCACCTGTATCGGAACGTGCACAGCAGAACTAGCAGCTGCCAAAAATGGCGGTGCTAAGACAATCAATCTTGAGAATGGCTACATGACGAAACCCTTCACTGCGTTTGGATCGCTGATTGGTCTCAACGCAGTTGATGCAGAGCCAGTCACCGACAACGGCGGAAGCCCAGATATTTTCAGCCGCGGCGTCGACGGCCTCGCCCTCGACACGAAAAAGCTCCACTTCGCGCTGAAATACGGTGTCACACGTGCTGTCTCATCTCCCAAATACTCTAAAGGGGCAACACATCAGGGTACCAGCGTCGGGTTCCGCACCGGCGCCAAGCACGCTCTCGAGAAAGGGGCCGTGTTCGCCGACGACGCCGCGGTACACTACACGCTCGAACTGGACGCGAAACGCGGCAGCACGTCTGTTTCCAACGCCGTAGGCTCGTTGAGGCGTAAGCTTCTCAGCGCAATTGAGTCGAACGCGACCACGAGCGATCCATTCTCTGAAACCACATTCCTCCAGAAGGTCGTTAACGGATCGCTTCCCCTCGCCGTAACAGCACACAGCGCAGACGTCATTGCCGCCGTTCTCAAGGCGAAGAGCACAGTTGACAACGCCATCGCTGCCCGCGGAGGCGATGGCGGCATCAAACTGGTGATCATCGGTGGTGCTGAGTCGTTTATCGTAGCTGACGATCTTGCTGCTGCCGGCGTTGGTGTCGTGCTCAGTCCGCTGCTCTCCTACCGGAAGTCATGGGATCAGCGGCGGGCTCTCACCGGCGCGCCACTGACAAACGGTACGGCTGTTGATCACCTTCTCGAAGCGGGCGTGCTGGTCGCGATTGGCCTAGAGGAAGACTGGGTCGTTAGAGATTTGGGACTCATGGCCGGCATCGCTTATAAGAATGGCGAGGGCAAGATCAATGAGAGCCAGGCTTTGGACCTCGTGGGCGCTAATGTGTACAAGCTGTTGGGCCTCGACGAAAGTGAGATAGGCAATGTCGTTAATGAGTTCGTCGTGTTTGAAGGCAGTCCTTTGGAGGTTGGTTCCCGTGTTCGCGCCGTAGGTGCCGGGCTAGGCGACGTTAAGGTCTTTGACTTCGCATGATATAACTTACCTATGAACACAATATAACATATTATTCTCTTACTGCGGTCGAATCCCTCGATTACATCTCTCAATAGAACTCTAAGTATGTAATAATGACAGGTTATTGTTAGCTTCAGTTTGCCTTTCACACACATAGTATAGAGCGAGTTGATGAAACCGAGAGCAATTTTCTAATTTGATAGAGTTATAGGTTCGTAATATCACGAGAGCTACATATATACAAGTTATACTAAATGAACTTGAGCTGACCTTGGGAGGATATGACCAACCAAGTGCCAATGGCACACAGTAACGAGACAAATATGTTTCATCCGATTTCGAAGATGTGCCTGCTTTTTTTGTGAACGTCGAATGGAAAATGATAGCCGAATGCCACCCGTGTGGCTTTTATTCCTCGGGTTCCAGCTTATCATCGCAGACGAGGTCAAAGGTTGCCTTGCTGTAAATGTTGAACCATGTTACGTCCTTGGTCTGGTTCTCGGGGACAATCATCCTAACGTTGGAGTTGCTTGTTAGGAAAGTAGCGATGAAGACCTTGACCATCATGACTCCGGCACCTTGTCCGGGACAGCGCCGAGGCCCTTTGCCGAACGGCATGAAACAGTAAGAGCCGATGATAGTTTCCGTCTTGTTTAAGAAACGGTTTGGATCGAACTCGCGTAACGGCGCCATATCAGGATCTACCCTGGTTCGCCAGCTATCCTCATTCTGATGCAGAGCATGGATGCAAGTGACGATTCGTGTACCCGACTTGATGTTGTACTGCCGCCCGCGGTGAGATAGTTCAAAGTCTTTGACCGCGGCATTATTAATCAGCGAGCCCGGTGGCTCGTAGCGCAGTGCTTCCAGAATGAAGGCGTTTAGTATCGGTGCGTGTGATAGCTTAACGAACATGTCGTTTCCAGGTGCCGCTTTGAGCTCGTTTATTTCCTCTAGGATACGTTTCTTCCACGCCTCATTCTCCGGCTCCAGAAGGTGAAACAGTGTTCCCATAACAGTGGATTTTATAGTGTCAAGCCCTGCAATCGTGGCAGTAACGAGGTCATCACGGGTCATGCCGATCGGAATTCCCAGTTTGTCATTGGCCTCCTGCACAAGTGACGCTACTGCTTGCGATTCGGGGGTGGCCATCATATCCTCAGTCGCTTTACGTAGAATCTTGATGTTATAATCAAGTCGACGTGACTCCTTGGTGAGTGGCAGGGCAGCGAGGGGGAAGCAGACTCTGTTCCAGAAGCGGCTCGCGTAGAAACGCAGATCGGTGAAGGTTAGGTTCAGAGCCGTCATAAAAGGCAATGCCTTGATCTGGCCATCGGTGTCGAGCACTTCCAGATGTCGATTAACATTCCTCTTCCCCCAGATGAACTCTCCGCTCGTTTCTCGAGTCCAACTGTTCAAGAGCTCGCGAATATTGATTGTGGCGCCCGAACCGTTCTTTACCCTGTAGCGGGCGAGTGCCAACTCGGCTTGCCGTTGAGTGATCTCGAAGAGGCGTCTGTTGTCTCTCATGCCCCGTGTAAGCGTGACCTTTCTCTCCCTGAAACGCCATTTTTCGATAGGGAGAAAAGTCAGTGCGTAAGGGCTTAAGCGGCCGAAAGAGAAGAGGGCAGGCGTATCTCTGTCAACATGTAGCCCAGTCTTAGCGATAAGCTCCTCACATAGTGCCGCGTCTGTGCTGTAAAGCTGCACAGAGAAGCCACGGACAGTACCGTAAAGATCTGTCGGGCGTTCCGTGTATAGCCAGTCGTGACTCTTATTCTTGCCCTGCAGTCCGGAGACACGCATCTCTGCGCCCACAACCGCATAACATTTATTGACAAAACGGATGCCCTGTTTCTCATAAAATCGGCGAAGAAGGTAAAGTCTTAGCACAAACACCCAAAACAGCCATCCTAGGCTTGCGCCAGTTGAGCCTACTACCAAGTACACCCATAGGGCAGTTTTGGGGTCCAAAATTGACTCGATAGGCAGAGGTAAAGAGGAACCCGAGAGATGGTCTCGTTGTTCTTGAACGCCCGTCGAGTTAGACGAAAACTGAAACTGATCCATTCCGAGAGTAAATTTCTGTCCAAGGGAAAGGTGACTCTAGCCTGACATCCTTTCGTGGAAACGTACTCAAGGAAAGGGACTCAGCACTTAAATAAGAGTGTGACCTGTAAGAAACCTCCTGTGACTCGCCACCTACCTCGGGTCTATCCCTCCGAACCTTTCAGCAACTAGCCACCAATACCCTGTAGAAACAAGAGATCTGCAACGCTGCCTTCAACTTCTCTCGCTATCCATTTCAACCTGACACGAAACCTGACGAGTTTCCCCTCAGCAATTCATGCAAGAGATAATATGCATTGTCACTTACATGCTTTCCAAAGCAAGTGGTAGTCCGTGATCCAGAGTCTCATTGATGATTGGTGCACACAAGTGTCTGTCAGCCCTAATCCCACAAACTATCACCCTTGCGTCTTTTAAGACGAGATGGGGTGAGCGTGAAATGATAGAGGACGATGTGTAGACAAGACTTGAGAGTGTCCCGTGATCAAGATTACGAGGGGGAAAAGGGATACGAGTGCCATGCGAACGGGGACATCATGGAGATTTTACTACTTGAACAGCACCTATCGTATGCCCTTGACGAATTAAGATTCAAAGTAGGCACTATTGAATTGGAGCATCAGGAATTATTCCTTGTTGAGGCAATGTTAAAAAGACTAATACAGTAAGTAAACGATTCGAAAGTTAAGCAATATGATCCGAGTATATCCGTAGATTAAAATTATATAGATCTATACTCTTACTATACCCATTATGCTACAGAAAGACCGGCTTAGTTGGGCGCACATGTGTCTACACATCAAGAAGCTACCTAACCAACTTCTAGAGCATGTTGAAATTTGTACGATAGGAATGGTGTATTTACTCCAACATGTAATCACTCATATCGTGTTGCCCATTGGATGGTATTACACTTATACGAGAAGAACATGCACTATTTTTCTAGCTCTAGTTCGCTTTCCGATGTTGATAAAGTTCGGGGGGCCTAACTCTTGGTTTACTTTAGATCACGGGGACCTCGTTTTTCTCGGCATTCATTAGATACTTCTTCCTTGATATTTTACTCAGATTTCATATGCGTCCATTGGGCTTGAGGTCATAAATTCATATACATGTCTGACTGGTACAATGTGACGAAACTCTGGAGAGTAAACCACACTTAGTCGTCCGAGGATTGAAAAGAAGACAGGCTGTTCACCTAAAGGAGTTAAGATGTTCTACAAGTCACATCGAACAACATTCACCTAGATCTTTGCGGCATAATTATAATAACCCAAATGATAGAGGCAAATATGTTTAAGGTATGTTATGCTGACAGCAATTCCGGACCGATTGCCGTAGACGAGAGATACTCAATACTAGCCCCCGCCCAGATTCTCCATTAATTTATGCATAAGAGGTCCCCAGAGGGTTGCATCTGCGGCCAGCCACCGACCGGTCGGTCGATGGGATAAGACGCCCTTACATGTCCCGCATGTGGGCCTTGCATGTTACATTGTCCCTCCAGGTTCATAGGAAACTCGATTCCAGCCATCACCTCAAGAATAATACTAGGTAGAGTATATCGCGTCCGTATTATTTAGTTCGGAAGGGCTGATTATGAGTATTACATAGACCCATTATGCCACATACATCATCAACTTCACCGAGGCCAGTATAACCTTTAAGGTAGTTGAACCTTGTAGAGCATCTGCTGAAGACTGAATTAATTGGCGCAATGTTTCCTCCTCCACCAAAAGAAAATATCGGTCTGTTATCATGTTGTCTCAAACCATCGTCTGATTGGCACTATGCGAGATATTTGCTGACGTATGATCGTTCATACAGACTGGGATAAGCTTCCATTCGATGTCTATGAAAGTGAGCGATAGCTGGAGAAAATCTTTTACGTCACTTATCTAACGAATTTGAAACGAATTTGAAGCCGACGGCCATGTTGAGTCTCACTATAGTAGACAAACTGGCGAATGGAGTGAGCCTCAGTTCGTAACCGATCCAATATTGCGGCTACATGGCCTCACTCCGGCTTTGATGTACGGTAAGGCATTCTACATGATGATTCTCAACTGTGGCGTCGCGTTAACAGAGATGTGTCTCTTCTAGCCCAACAAGCATTTGAAGGGATTAAGGCATACCGTACGCCGTCCGGAGAAATACAGGTCTTTCGCCCCCAAAAGAATGCACGCCGGATGATGCAATCTGTGTCATACATTTCAGTCCCTCCAGTGCCCGAAGAGCGGTTTCTACGCTGTGTAAAGTTGGCCGTGGCGCGGAATGCTACGTATGTCCCTCCTCACGGTGCTGCTGCTGCTCTATACATAAGACCTATTATATTTGGAAGCTCAACCACCCTTGCAATGGCTTCACCGGATAAGTATACCTTCTGCGTCTATGTTACACCGGTGGGAGTCGTCTATGGGGTGAAAGCCATCAAGGCTCTCATTTCAGAAGACTATGACCGTGTTGCCCCCGAGGGTTCAGGAAGAGCCAAGGTCGGTGGAAACTACTCTCCTCTGGTCCGACATATCAACGCGGCGAGTGCATCTGATTATAGTATCCTGCTTCATCTCGATAGCAAGACGCGGACAGAGATTGACGAGTTCTCAATGTCCGGATTTGTCGGGATCAAGACGAACCCAGATGAAGACGGCAACGGTACAATCACTTACACACTCGTGGTGCCCACGCCGACGCGAACTATCGACAGCGTGACATCCGACTCGATCTCCCAGATTGCTGAAGATCTAGGCTGGAAGACTGAGTGTCGCACGGTGCGGTATGATGAATTGCCCACCTTCACCGAAGTTCTTGCTGTAGGCACAGCCGGAGCTCTTGTTCCTATCAAGAGTATCACGCGCAAGTCTACTGGTGACGTGTTCTCATACAACGACGAGTCTGATGAGCACGGCCCATGCGGTGCCAGACTCCTGTCCATCCTGAAAGACATACAGCAAGGGAATATAGAAGACCGTTTTGGCTGGTGTACGAGAGTGGTGGATGTTAGCCACTGACGACAGCTGGCATATGTTATGCATTTGCCTTTGCTTTTGGCTGCTCATGCAACATGTAATTACCACCTAGACAGACGCATCATTAACTGAAGAACTTGTCACTGGTGCGAAAACTCAATGGCCGCCGCTCGCTCACTCGCTGTGTTTTTGTATACCTACGTGAACATGATTTGCTCTTCGTTTCAGCGCCTGCCGTACGCGTTTCCTGTCTTTCTCATCTCTTCAAACAATTCCCGTTTCCCTGCTCCCCTGTTCCCCTGTTTAACCACATGCCTATCATTTTCTACACCATGTCTGCAGGCGAAATCGGGGGAGTGACAGGCTAGACTATGAAACGCGGATCGTCGTCAATAATATCACGTCGTTAGAGATGGAGTGCACGATGGGTACAACTGTTGCATGCCTAAATGGTATACACATCATACATGCTGGCCTTCGAATGCCGGCCTCTCACTGCTACTCCAACGCCACGATGCTTACTCCTTGGCATTGGGAGACCTGCCAGAAAAGATGCCCATCGGTGTGGGGTGCATACAGTGGCGTCGTAAGCTGAATATGTAGGCGTGTTCACGATACCAGTGACAGATAAACGGGCCTTTGGGCATTTGCCTCCTGCCCAACTCACATACCTTGGCTACCTAGGTCGAAAACAAGGTTGCAGCAACGTTGCTCACGTGTCGGCGTTCCGAGAACTTAGACCAGTGCTGCTCCCCACCCCAGATCTGCATCGGGTCGCATGCAGCACGGTGACATAACCTAAAGCTGCATCTTAAAGTGCTCTCGCTCTCCGGTACTGCGAGTCAGGGAGATGAGCCTGTAAGCCATGAAGCATCAATGCGTGCTTCGTACATGCCCCGAGTCGCTAAGCGTGAATTTGCTAAGACTCCGCCGGAAACTGGCGGAGACGACGAATTCTTACTCTGCGACTGGCCCTCGTAGAATATCCTCGGTACCCAGAGAATGAAACTCAAAGGCAGTTCTGACATCGTGCTGCGGCCGGTCCTCTAGGGATCGCAATGTAGTCACGACTACTTTACACGTGCAGTATAGACAGGTTCGGCGTTTCATAGCAAGCTGGCTTAATTCGGGTCGTCATGGCAAGCAGACTGAAGACTTACTTGGAGCTCGTAAAGGAGTGCGATACGTAAGTGATGAGATAATAGTTATAGTAGAGGACGCCGCTCAAACCGGTGGTGATGGCATAGGATATAGACGTCGACGAGCTATCGGCAAAGTCTGAGAATAGCAGATTGAACCAGAAGCTAACTTGACGTACAGCCTCCCTTACCCGGACGAGGTTGAATATACCCGCCTGACATCCGAGTACTACCACTTTCGTCTTAAGAGGGCCTGGAGAGCCGAAGATGACGATGTGAGCTCATCCTACGCTACCGTGGGGTACATTCTCCCGTCAGTCGCGGCCGGCATGCCGTGGACTGACAAGTTCCATGTCAACCATGACAAGCAAACCATCAGTATCCCGTGGCCAACAGAGACGACGGGAGATGATCACAGCTCTTACGAGACGGACGCAATCGCCGAACAGCTCCAGCTCGCGCGCGAAAGCGATCGAATCCCCATCTTGCGCAAGTGGCGCGGTGAGCTTTACAGGATTCTCGGGCTCGAGGATGGTCGCGACGTCTGCATAGCGCGTGCCGGGAGCGCGGTATTTGGCGTTCACACGATAGGCGTGCATGTGCTAGGGTTCCGTCACGAGGACGACAACGGCATGAGGTTGTGGATCCCGCGGCGCTCGCCCACGAAGCAGACCTTCCCCGGGATGCTGGACAATACAGTCGGCGGCGGCCTGACGGCTGACGAGGACGCGCTGGGATGTCTGGTTCGCGAAGCCCACGAAGAGGCATCGCTACCGGAGACCTGGGTGAGGGAACACGCACGACCCGTAAGCACGATATCGTACTTCTCGATCCGCGACGAGCGCGCAGGGGGCTCTGAGGAAGTCGGCCTGCTCCAACCAGCGACACAAGTCCTGTATGACCTGGAGCTGCCAGCTGACCTGGTACCGCAACCGCTAGACGGAGAGGTGGCAGAATTCCTCCTTTGGACCCCGGAGGAGACGTTGAAGGCTTTGCGAGAGGGCCGGTTCAAGCTGAATAGTGCGGTTGCCTGGATCGACTTCTTCATTCGCCATGGGTACATCAGTGCTCAGAATGAGCCCGACTATCTGGAGTTGGTCGCGAGGATTCATAGAAGAATTTGGTTCTAAGAAAAGACCCATAGACTAGGAATTTAGATTACACTTCAAATTAGATAGTTAGTGCTGCAAACTCATGCACTTGAGGTATCCGAAGGATCAATGTTTATAGGACTGCTAGGTACCTAGAAATATGATCCAATTGATTTAGGGTATGAGTTGTTGTTGATGTTGATAGCGTGACTATAACATATATACATATTCCCACCGCATATTGTGCGATTCTCTTCACGGGTTCTTTTTCTTGCCATATCTTACCACTGCGATCAACGGAGCAATCAAGAACAGCGACGCCCCACTAACTATGGCGCCAGCGAAGCCCTGCGCCGGCCTGAAATCGACGTGACCAGGGTTCACGTCGACCAGGGCCCCAGCAATGGGTGCCCCAATGAGAACGCCCACCGCCCCAAACATCCAGAGCATCCCCAGGCGAGTGCCGATGACACTCATGTCCGGCGACAGGACAGGATGCGAGATCGCGGCACTCGGCGCTGCGACGAGGACGCCCGAGGTCAAACCGTATAACACGCAGAAGGTGACGAAGCCGCCGACGTTGTGCACGGCCATCCACGCGAACAGTACCACGACCGTCGATAGCGTGGCCGCGAGGTACACCTGCACGGAGCCGAGACGCGTGGCCGCCAGCATGGGCAGAGTCCGTCCGGTCAAGGAGCCCACGCTCACGTATACGAGGGACTCGAAGGCGAAGTCGCGGCTCTGCCCGAGAGCGGCCGTCGCGTACGTAGGGATGTAGAAAGGCGGGATGTAGAAGGACACGTAGTTGAGGAGCAGTGCGATCGAGAACAGGAGAAACGTGGGTTCGCGGAGCGCCTTGAGGTCAAAGACTGCGCGCCGACGGGCCGCTTGCGGGGGGCGGTACGGCAGCAAGATGGCGAGGGCCACGACGCCGACGACGAGGGTGATGAGGGCCATGGCGCGCACGGCCCAGGGGAAGCCGATGGAGGGCACGAGGCCCCGCAGCGTGAAGGTGTAGATGATGCCGCCGACGCTGCCGCCCGAGTTGACGCACCCGATCGCCCAGGGACGGGTCCGCTCCGGAAACAGCGTAGACACGAGGGCCAGCGACGGGACGTAGACGAGCCCGGACCCTATGCCGACGGCCACCGCCTGCGCGAGGAATACCTGCCAGTAGGTCGTGGCGAGCGAGAGCGTGGCCATGCCCAGCACGATCAGCAAGCAGCCGAGCGCGAGGAGGGGCCGCAGGTAGCCGGCGTCAAACAGAGGGCCCGTGAAGGCGCCGAGGAAGATGACGAAGAAGACCTGCACGCTGCCTATCCAGGAGATGGCGCTCGGCGACGTCGTCGACAGCAAGGTCCGCACGTAGAGCTCCTCGAAGGCGCCGAAGGTCTGCGTGAGGCCCCTTTTACGCGAGGAGATTCGATCATCGTCAGTCTTGACTCTGCGGGACACGACATGGTGGTAGTTGGTGTGGCGTGGTGGTTTCTTACCAGGCATTGACGAAGATGAAGAAGGAGGCTAGGACATATAACCAGGCTCGAGCACCACCGCCGGGAGCGTTTTCTTGCGGAGAGTTGTCTTCACTTTCCGAGCTCACTGCGCCACTGTCCTCACTTGGTAGCTCCGCTGCCTTTTCCGTAGCAAGACTGCTGTCTTTCGTGTCTCTCTCACTTATGATGGCCATTTTCTTCTTCTTTTCCCTTCTTGTTCTTCGTCTCCTTCTCTCCCTACCGAGACAGTTGGGGGCGTTTAGGAGGAGGTGGGAGAGAGGAGTTGGTAGGTTATGATGGAGAAGAGAACGAGTGCTCCGAAGGTTTTGTGTGTACGACTATCTGCATTCAAAGGAGGACCGGGTTTTTACGAGAGGTACAGAATACTCTTCGGATGTACAGTCCGGTTGATTCAAGGTACCACCTACCTACATGCAGCGAACCGTGCCTTGGAGTAAGGTAGGCATCAGTGATCGAATAACGACCTCCATGTAGTGTCGTCGAATCACTTCGCTTCTTGTGTCATTCAGACCGCAGTTTAGAGGACGAGGTAATGGCGGTGGGTCTTAGTGCGACCTATCGTTTCTTTATTGTCGGCCAAAGTATACTAGTAACAGGTTTTTATTTTTATTTTGTTACTATTTCTTTTATTAGTTCTAAGTAACTACGTATTCCCGTATATATAGATCAATTAACGAGCGGGATTGTGTTCGGAGTAAATAGTATAGCAGCCGCTTCCTCCTCCTGTGCGTTTACGAATGCAAGTTTCGGCTGCCGTACGTTGATTGACGAAGAACCATCTTCCCCCACGCAACTCCGTAACTCGTTGCTTTTACCGACCGACCTACGAAGTACTCTGTACACGATATCTGTATGTAGTTCCCGTTTCCATTGTTCCCTCCGTCATCGTCAAAACGACTTTGTGCGTCCGACCACTCAAACGGGCAATAGACACGTCCCTTGCATGGTCGCCGGCATGCTAAATCCAAATCCAGCCTCCACCAGGACAGCCGCAATTTTCCAGATTTTGCCATACGTCTTGCAAGATGGACAGGGGTTCAAGAATGCCGTACCCCGATACGCCACATGCATCTTTAAATATGCAGCGTACATGTACACGGTATATATGTCCAACGCCCTCCGTTACAGTCCAAGACCCTCTCTCGTCCTCTTTCCTCTTTAATGCATGTATATAACTACCTAGTTTAGACTGTTCAAGATCATCGATAGCGGCCGGTACAATGATGTCACCATTCCCTTGCCAACGCTGGTGATTGTGTCGCTGCAATCGCACGGACTATGCATGTTAGACACGGAGCGGTAGGTCGGTATTACTTAAGTAAGTAGTTGTTGATGCTTGCTAGGATTCAACCGTTGAACTCGAAGAAAGCGGCTACCGAGCTTCACAACCGGATTTACAATACACTACTTAACTAGGTAGATACAACGTAGCGTCAATTCGAAATGTCCCGGCGATCTACCAAGTATATCTGGGGTCGGCCGGAATGCTTCGGCGCTTGTGAGATGTGGCTGCGCGTAGCTACCATACCACAGGATTACCTAAGAGATTCGGCGCCGAAATGTCCGCCGCCCCTTAGATAACTTGTTAGTCACTAGGAGTGATCGCCGAAACACTGAAAAGCCACCCTGGCCGGACATCGACGAAGAGCTCCCGCAATTTAAGAACGTATTGAAGCGGTGCACATAGGTGAGTGGATAGCGCCTTCACGATCTATGCTGTAAGAACGATACTGACGCCCACAGGACAAGTTCGTGACCATTTCAGGAGCTCGCATCGATGGGCTCACGACTAGCTCATGACCAGCAATTCCGCCGTCGCGTACGAGATCCGAGAGGTACAGGTAGGTAGAATCTCATGCATATGTCGAAATTTGCAAATCTGCAGTGTAGAAAGTTACAGCTTTCGTTCAACTTGGCTACGGTTTGAGGGCAGAGAGTCAGCAACGCCAGTCGGCGGTGAAAGTAGGGCTAAGAGAGGCTTATGTCGCACTAACATGATATAGTATTGGTATGCTTGCATTGTATTGTATTATGAACTAAACGATTATCCCGCTTGGTGTTGTTCCAGCAATGCCTGATGCATTATACAATACGACGCAAGCAACAGATAGCCCTGCTGAGATACGAAATAAAATGCGCCTCCATGCAAGCTCGAGACCGTCTGTACCGCTTACAGTTCCATTTGCGAGTCGTCGTGCTTCGTGTATTCGGGAATGAGAGCCAGACTATCTAATTAAGCACCAACTCGGCTCAGCGACTTCGAACAAGCATTAAACAAGGGTATATTGCCAATAAGAATCTAAGATCTGAGGGTATTCTGGGTCTGCAAAGGATCTACGGAGTCACTGAGCCCAGTGGGTGGTTGATTAGATACGCGGCTGCGCTTGGCCCTAATTGCCTAACGTGAGGATGTTGATCAGGGCTCTACACACGGAATCCATGAGACCGGTCGCGAGGAGGCGTGGCCTTGCTCGCTATTTCTTGCAAAATGTAATATATCACCCCGTCAACTCGTTTCTTGGCCCCAATAATGCACTATTGAAGCCGTAGGGTGAACATAATTCGATGAAGGCCCTCTCGTAGGGCTCGAGTGTGGCTCGTGAGAAGGCGGCGTTGTGTATCCCCGCGAACCCCGCGGGCGTCGTGGTGCCTAGCCTTTCGCCAGTGCCTCGCTCATGATAGCAGTGGTGAGGTATACTGTGAGTTTAATGCTGGTTTTCATGGCTGATGTGTTCATGTAAAGCAATGTTTCATTTGGCGAATCGCCCGGCACGCGGCGATCTGGAGACATATTCGGACATTATATAATTTTAGGTAAGATTATTCTTTTGCTTGGAAACATTGATTCCGCGGTCGAAACTTACTTGAAGCGCCCGATCAAGATATTTCGCACTACGCTGGGGGTCTAAGGCGATCAAAACGGGTGTTGTCGCACATGGTCGCCGACGCTCCCTCAAGGATGGCGAAGGATGGCAAGTCCGTTAGTTACCGTCCAGTGAGACCCGAGCGCGATAGAAGTTGTGACTCGTAGTTATGTCGTAGAGAAATCTGTTATCCTGAGATATGTTGACGTGGATCACCACCATGCTGCGGAAACCGACCTGGGATATAATTGAAGGAAGAGAGATTTTACTTTGAAACCAGCAACAGCTCACTTCGAAAAATAAGCCTGGCCTAGGATGGAGAATACAAAGGCAGACCTGGAATTCTCCTCACCACTTTTCCCGAGTGACTTACATATCCAATTCTTCGGCATAAGGGTCATGAAAACCGGCGATCGATGATTGCTAAGCTCTTCGAGTGATATGTCTGTATCCTGCTAGTTCCTAGTCAACGATGCCTACAACTCGACTTTCACGAGGATATTAAGGGGCGGAAATCTCCATGTGGGAAGACGGGAGGAGGCCGCGGTCTATCGTGCTTAGCCACTATTTTTTTTCAGTCTCCTCCTAGTCTTGATCGTTCTCACGATCCGGATGCTTTTCCGGCTAGAGATCCTCGCGTAGCCAAAAAGGTGAAAATCCTGTACCGTCTGACACGGCCCGAATCTGGGCCGAGATCTGGGAATCCGCGAGTCGCGCAAGGCCTACATTCACGCTACTCTCAACCCTCGTGTCCGCGAAGGCGGTGGTAGAATTTAAGTTCCGGTATCACATCCCGAACGAGCAGTAGATACGAGGTAAAGAGATAGAGGCGTTGGTAGCGACAAAGTCATAGTGGAAGGTTCTGTAAAGTGGACGAGATGGCTAATCTTGACAATTAGATGCCTCGAAATAGCTACACAGGGCTCATCGTATGAGCGGAACCGAGCCACGGTCTGAAGCGCGAAGAGGGTCAAGTAATAACGAAACAGAGTGTTATTAACAGCCAGATGAGGGGCGCCCTTGTGTTAGCTGGGCGGCCGTGTTGTCGGCCGGGCGTATGTTTGATCTGGGCAGGGGACCCCGGGCGTGTGAGCTGCAGTTTTGCTGGTGAGTAGGATGCTCTCGAGAATTCGTCCTGAAATTGATGATCTGGAAATCAGATCGATGTATATCTCAATGTGCATCTATTAGCTTGCATTCATATATCGGATATCTACACGCAAGGGGCTACTTGAGTATCTATAAAGTAAATTGGCGCTAAGATATTATACGCTAGTACAAAAGCGGGTAGCTCTAGCTCATAGGGCATGTACAAATCAGAGTGGTGACATAGTTGCGTCAACAAGCTCCAAGCTTCACCACGACCAAAAAATATCCCACCCACCAACATCGTCACCACAGGCCGCCATGCGCGGTGTCGCCTCCTCTCTGGCCCGAAATGGCCGGCTCGGACGACTCGGCACTCGAGGGAGCTATGTTTGCCGGCAATGTAGCAGAACCATACAAATCAGCGCTGCGCCAATAGGCCATTCGCCCCCAACCCGCGATCCCTTCGCCGCGCCCATCGACACCTCGAAAGACGTCGCCGGTACATAGTATATCCACGCCCGCTGGCCTACCGCGCCGTGTCTGCCGTCTTCTAACATGGTTACAGACGCTCGGTTTGACGTGCTGGGCACGCCGTACTCTCTGCTCTCGGTCACGCTGTCTGCCTCCCAGCGGCTCTACACCCGGCGCGGCACGCTCGTTGCCGTATCGGGGAAAGCACAGAATGTGAGCACGAGCCGACGAGTCCATCATGACAGCTAGTTGTATGGCTTCCGTCCGTCTAACACGAGAATGCCAGGCCCAATCGACCCTCTCCGTCCTGTCCCCGCTGACACGAGCCGTCACCGGCGTACCTTTCCTATACCAACGAATCACCTCGACGACACCGCTCACTGCTTTAATATCTACCAAATCCCCGACCACGACCTTCTCCGTCTTACATTTGGATGGCACCACCGACTGGATCGTGTCGCAGAGGAGCGCCCTGCTTGCGTGGACCGGATACGCCCTCGCCGTAACGCCCCGGCTCCGGCACCAGCTCCCCTTCGCCTACTGGGGCTCGTCCGAGTTGACGGGTCGGGGTCTCGCCGCTCTCTCAGCACCGGGTCACATCTATCAGCTCACCCTGGGCGACGGAGAAGAGTTCGTCGCGCACCCCGCCAACGTGGTGGCCTACACAGTGTCCAACCACCCACCTGTGCCTTTCCGATTCAAGAGCTCTAGCATCAGGTTTCAGATCCCCTCGGTGACGACATGGTTTGAGACAACCAAGTTCCTCCAGAACATGCGACAGACCGAGACCTACAAGTTTCTCGTCCGCATGCTCTACAGCATAAGAACAACCGCTCGCCGCACAATCTGGGGCGACAGGCTGTTCCTACAATTCCGTGGTCCCATGACCATTCTCATGTCAAGTCGAGCTTCGCGTGTCAGCGACGTCTTGACGAATGCCGAGGTAAACGAGATCGCGGATGCGCCCGCCGGTGCCGTCCCCGCCGCCGTGGCGCTAGCTACAGAACCAAAAGTGACCCACGAGCCCGCGAAGACGCCGGAAGAGGCCGTGAAAATCAGCGTCGCCAGCGTTGGGAAAGACGGCAAGGTGACGTTCAAGGATACGAAGAGCCTGAAGGAATTTGAAAAATCATGAAGTTTGCAAGGGCGCGACGCGCTACGACTCTCTACGACCTGTACGACTAGTAAATAGAACAGCCATAGATGTGTATATCAACGAAGCCTGCTGTACGAACTCCCTCTTGCATCACCTCAGAGGCGGGAATTATACCCCATATTTTCGACCTTGCCATGTGCACTCTCGACCATCTCAGCGGTGATAAAACTTGAGCCTCGTCTTTGTCGTCACGTGAGAATTTGGCGACGCAGCGAGCTACGATCCTCGGGCAGACCTTGGGATACTGGTACCTACCTTACTACATTACACTACCTATCTTATCTCCGCTTCCCTAGTCTCGGAGATGTTAGCGAGTAAACTATGCTAGGTTAGGTATCTACATAGGGATGCATCTTAGTCAGATCTGCATACAGTAGATGAGCCACATGGCGAATAACCATGAGCAATTCATATACCTAGCGCTGAAAGGATCGAACAAACCTCGCCGTATGACCCACCTCGGTTAGTACAGTACCTATGTAGGTCAGCAGTTGCACCTTGTAATGTAGGTACACCATAACCTCCAGGCCCAGCGCCATGGTTCGTTCGCCCTACCTCAAGGTACGGTATCTCCATGACAAGCTGAGCGCTGATCCCTTTGCTTACTTTCTAGTATATGTACAAGTAGCAGCCTCAGGTACTAGTATGGAGCATAGGAATATCCACGTTGAGATATACCTGTACCTAACTTATTCTCGGAGGATCGAGACAGTTAGTGTTTATATCTTTTAACGAGGTGGGGATAGAATCCTTTCAATTATATTTATATATTTCGTATTATGCAGTGGTTAAGCCTACTTTGCCTTGTTAGCTCCGGCTTGTGAATCATTAACCAGCACTAGCTGTTCCTTCTAAGGAAACTATTACATTCAGAGTTAAGCTTGTTTGTCACAGATAAAAAGATATCCCCTCTAACATTTGCCAGCTACGCCCGTATGTAGATCCATTCGCGATGATACCTACGGTGATTGATTGTACAATCTGACTAGTGCTTCGTTGGGAATCCCGCGGATTCAGATGTGGACAGGCAATAATAATAGAGCATAGACAAAAGGTACACTGCTGTTTTTGGGTCGTTTTGTAGTCATACCGAAGAGCTCAGCTCGGCCGAGTTGTGCAGCTAGCGCACAAACAATACGAAACGAGGTTAGTCTCCCGTGACACCAGCTATGCGAAGCGTAGATATAAGGATTTTCGGCATCTCGCTCTTCGCTTAAGCTTATGCCCAAGATTACGCCTTACCCATCAAGCCCACCACAACGCCCCCTTATCCGACACAACTAGTAACCCGGCAGTTTGCTCAGATGGCCCGCCGGCAATTTGGTTGTAATACTTTGTATCTGTGCCAGGTTCATCATCCCGGGCGCGCGCTTATTACCAATTTGTGGAATCACTGATTGGAAATGGTACAAGGGAGATGGTGCGTTAGGTACTTTTTTCAGAGTAGGTAGTTGAGTTATGCGAGGGCCAGGCAAGGACATGGGACTAAGAAAAAAAGAACAAAGTGCCCAACTGTTCTCTCATATCACCGAGCCGGGTAAAGGAGTCCTCCGTTCCCGAACAAATGGGCTTTATGACCGAGATAAAATGTACACTACAATTATCTACAGAATACAAACGAATGTTTAATTCAGACTGGCCTTCCCCTTCATAAGTACTGGTTGTATATTTAGGTATGGTCAAGGGTCGTGTTGCATAGCAGATTCGCCAAGCTTCGATACCTCCCCCCTTTCGCGTTTCCCTTGCAACGACATCTGCCAACTACGAGTCGAGCAGAGTTGGCAGATCAACCACAAATCTAGGGGTGCATACCTGGAAGCGCCTGGATATCAGTCATCATCACGAGGGAGCGAGCGCCTTTGTGGGAAAACAAAAACAAAACACAAATAGCAAGGACAGAAAAATCACGAACAACACTTGAAGAATTGAAAAATCAATCAAGGTGGAAAAAGAACAAGTCACGACAATATGCCGGCCTCGGACACGGGATCGTCTACGATCCACCAGGAGCAGTATTTGGACGTGACGACGAAAGTGGAAGATGAGAAGAAATTAGAATCGCAAGACAACGAGTCGGCGGAACGCATGTCGATAGAGCAGAGGTCGTCGAGAGAGGAGGATACGAAGAGCGACCTAGAGACGGGCGCCGCCGCCGCTCCAGTCGGGCCTCCGGGCATCAACCCGGCCGACTTCCCAGACGGTGGTCTAGAAGCAGTGAGTTGTTATTTACCCGAATCCAGATCTTGCTCGTGACGGCTGCTCTTGTCGAGGGCGACGCCTCCTTGTTTGGACATTCTGCGGGAAAAAAAAATCATATTTTCCCTTTCGATATCTAACCTCCTCGTCGCGGCGGTCTATATCACGACTATCTCGTCAAGTCAGTAACTAACTAAACACGTTCGTCGCAAAGTGGCTCGTTGTCTTAGGCGGGGTACTCATCCTGTTCTGCTCCTTCGGCCTGATCAACTGCTCCGGCGTCTTCGTGCAGTACTACATCAACGGCCCGCTGTCCGGGTACACGTCCTCGGACATAACTTGGATCACGTCGGTGCAGGCCTTCCTCATGACGGGCTCGAACCTCGTCATGGGCCGCCTGTTCGACAGCTACGGCACGCGCTGGATCCTGCCGATCGGCACCGTCGTCTACGCCTTCGGCCTCATGGTCCTCTCGCTGTCCACCGAGTTCTACCAGATCATCCTCTCGCAGGGCGTCGTGTGCGGCATCGGCGGCGCCGCCGTCTTCAACTGCGCCAGCAACTCGGTCATCACCTGGTTCTTCCGGTACCGCGCCGCGGCCCTGGGCATCGTGGTGGCCGGCTCGTCCGTCGGCGGCATCGTGCTGCCCATCCTCATGAGCAAGCTCATCCCGCGCATCGGCTTCCCCTGGACCGTGCGCATCCTCGGCTTCATCGTGCTCGCGCTCTGCGGCAGCGCCTGCTTCCTGGTCAAGTCCCGCCTCCAGCCCCAGCCCAAGCCGTTCCACTTCGTCGAGCTCGTCAAGCCGTTCAGGGACGCCCGCTTCTCGCTCACCGTCGTCGCCACCTTCTTCGTCTTCTGGGGCCTGTACCTGCCCCTGAACTACCTCAATATCCAGGCCCAGGAGCAGGGCGTCGACCCGGCGCTGATCCCTTACATCCTGCCCATCGTGAACGCCGTCAGGTGAGCAAAAACCCCTTCTAAATAAGATAGCCCACCCTCCCCTTTCTCTCACTACCTTGTTTCTTACTACCCACGTGTGCGCCCGCCGCCGCTCTTCGTACCAGGAACTAACGCGCGACGCAAACGAACCAGCATCCCGGGCCGCATTCTCCCCGGCATCCTCGCGGACCGCGCGGGGCGGTTCAACACGATGATCCTGGTGGCGGGCATCTCGGGCGTCGTGACGCTGGCGCTGTGGATCCCGGGGACGACGACGGGCGCGACGCTCGCCTTCGGCGCCATCTACGGCTTCACCTCCGGCGGCTTCATCTCGCTGAGCCCGGCCGTCATCGCGCAGATCAGCGACCTGCGCGAGATCGGCGCGCGCAGCGGCGTCCTGCTCTTCGTCGGCTCCCTCGGCGCCCTCACCGGCTCGCCCCTCGCCGGCGCCATCCTCACCGCCCAGGGCGGCGACTACCTCGGCCTCAAGATCTTCAACGGCCTCACCATCCTCGTCGGCGCCCTGTTCGTCTTCCTCGCGCGGACGGTGCAGGTCAAGTTCAGGCTCGTCAAGATCTGAGCCGAGCTGATTTTTTGATGATGGACCGTGGGGACGGATTGTACATATATTTATGATACACGGGGCGCGCAGATATATACCTTATACCCAGAGTGGATTTTTCTGCATTCATTAGCAAGCAATGCATGCATGCATGGGCTTTTGGGGGGGCCGGGGCTCGGTATGAATTAATAAGCAAAGCAGTCGGGCTCCCAGGTCACTTGGACGGCGTTTTGAAACCAAAAAAAAATTGCATGGGTACGTGGGAGTGGCTTTTTCAGCATAGGGCATCGTGGTTAGACTTGCATAATAGACGCCATAGTTTGATTTGTTCTTTTTTTATAAATAAATAAAAGAAATTTCATTTCAAGCCGTCTGTTATTTTGCATATTGTATTCAGGACGGGCCGCGGGGTGGTCTTGTGAGGAAGAGAGAAGATGAGCATGAGCGCAAGGACAGTCTAGTTGGGTGAGGGTATTTCCTGTAATTCCCGTAGCCTCTATGATGACGGCAATCGCCCGCCGTTTCTCCAGGTCTAATACACGTACCCTAGACAGGTTCCGTGTACATCATATTAAACGCTAGCAATTCTAG
Source organism: Nemania serpens (assembly GCA_022578855.1). Taxonomy (NCBI): domain Eukaryota; kingdom Fungi; phylum Ascomycota; class Sordariomycetes; order Xylariales; family Xylariaceae; genus Nemania; species Nemania serpens. The sequence continues at coordinate 23,521 of MU396817.1, read as the reverse complement.
CTATTATAATGTAGGTATATACAACAAGGAAAGAAAAAGAAACGAGCGAAACGACCAGATAAACAAATGAGCAACTCTGTCGAGATTTCGGTTCTATGTCTTCCTCTCATCGCGCCAAGATTACTTCAGACGAGTCATTCTCCCGCCCAGTCGACAAATACACCAACACTCAGCTCCGACGAGCTACCGGACGCTATAGGACTCGGCAGAACGACGCTGACTCGAAACGCGAATCGTGGATGAGGTCGCAGGTAGCGTTATGTGGTGCATTACTAGCTAGTTCCCGTCCGTGCTCCTCAACCCGTGACATCTCTAGACCTGGCAGCAACGCCTCTTGCCTTCAGTGCTTCCTTGTCGTGTAATTAGTTAAGTCATTCACTCAGCACGCAATCATTCGCCATCACGCGCGCATCAGAGAACCGCCATCCTCGTCTTATCTCATCTAATCTTGGCGTCACGGCTCGTTGTTCCCAGCCCACTTGATACCTCGCCTGGAATCAGTTAACCTGGGCGCCGCCCCAGCAACAGAGAACCCGGGCGGCCTCGCAGTATAAGTACCTATCGACGAGCCGTACTAGTCATGGCAGCGGAAGACGATGGGTGGGGGGAGCGAGAGCCGTCCGCCACGAAACATTCCTGGCTCCGTGATCGTCATGACCAGCTTAGTCCATGCATAGTTGACGTGGATCGAAGTCTCCTCGTGGGCGAGAGGCAAAGGAGACTGGGCGCAAAAAGGCATCGGGGGAGGGATAAGAGCGATGAAACCGTCGTGTCGGGCGTCCGTTTGAGATGGAGGGGGTTGCATATATGGATCTTCAGATGTTAGACAGACACATTTCTGCTTCACCCTGAATGTCGGCTTCCATTTTGTGACGTGGAGATCCGGGGGATGCCTAAATTGATACATATATAGGTATAGGTAGACACGGGTATCTTGTATGTCCGGATACGCAAAAGTCGATAGCAATGGGTCATCACCGTCTAAATCCAATGTATGAATGCTCGGCATTGTCACATTAGGGTTGTAGACAGCGCGACAGGCCCAACACCAAGTATACGTGCCGTGCTGCGGCAGCACGGATAGGGAGTAGAATGTAAATTCGTAATTGAACTTCGCATCAGTCTATATTCACTCACTCTATATCTTCAAGGAGACGCGGTCCGCGCTGCTGCTAGGCGGCGAGGATACCGACGCTTCAGACGCCCCTGACGCCTCCGGGCCCTGACTCGTGACGAGGACCTCCTGACGCTTGAAGATCTTCAGCGGCACGTTGTCGTTGTAGTACTTGGTGTCCTCGTGGCTGTCGAGGGGATGGAAGTCCGCCCCGAGGTCTGCGCTCTGCGAGCCCCGGGATATGATGGTGTTATGGTTCACGATCCGCGCGTTGTGCCCGTACGCGCTCCCCAGGGGGGCCGGCGCGTCGGTGCTCCTGGCGGACCGCGAGCCCGTGAAGGGCGGCATGCGGAAGAAGAACACCATCGTCGTCCACAGGAACGGGACGTTGGCCACGATGAGCGCCGTCGACGACTCGCGGATGTACCAGTTGGTCCATTCAGTGCTGTACGGCTGAGTGAAGCTGTAGTACTTGTTCGCGATGGCGGCACCGATCTGTGCGCGGTGGTTCCGGGTCAGCTTATGAGACGGACGGGACGAGGTGTGGGAATTTGGAGGGGCTCGCTGGGGCCGTATGCGAATGGACTTATGATACTCACCGTGAAGATACCCAGGGCGAAGACGACGCAGAGAATGTACTTCTTCCTAGGGGCGATGTTTATGTGCAAGAAGACAGGCATGGGTATGGTAATGATGAAGAGATCCGACGAGATATTGAAGACCGCGTTAGTGATGAGGTGGTAAGTTTCTGCGGAACACTGAACTAGGAGTTGTAAATTTAGTATTTTGTACAAATGATTTGCCTTCATCATACATAAAAAATATATGTAATTTGGTAGGAGACCGGTATTCACATACTGCTATTGGGAGGAACTGCCCAGTACTGGTTGAAAGGACGGCACCATACGCCGAAGTATAATATCTATGCGATCTGTTAGATTAATTTCAGTTTCAAGAGTAGCAGGGGAAAAGGCTCTCGGGGCCTTGAAAGCATCTATCTTCTTCTGTCTGAGAGGTGAAGAGAGAGGTCCAGGAAGACTCACCTCCATCACGACAAAACCCAAGGCGACATAGGCCGCGACAATTTTGATGCATAATCTCTGGATGCTACCGAATCTATTGACCCCATCAGCAATGATTATGTGCGAAACAGACGGAAGAACTGACGTTAACCGGTTATACATGATCAGGAGACACGTCTTGACAAGCCAAGTGACGAGGATCTGCGCCTGCTCAGTCACCATAGTCAACTTGGAGCCCAACGACCTGTCCGCGATTTCCTCTGGCGTGAGCAGGGGCAAATGTTCGGGATCAATGAGATTGTTATTTTTATTAAGTGCAAGGTTTATCGAGACCATCAGAGCCGTATCGATTGCGAGGGCTAGTATCATCAAGTAATCGTCGATCTGGAACTTTTTGAACGATCCAAGTAGTATTTTGCGGGATGCGCTGCGGAGACAGAGTGAGCCTAGACGTTGCAATTCGCCCGCGAGCGAGCAGAGGTAGGAGGATAAGCGTACATTCTGGCGGCTACGACCATCAATATGATGCCGTACCAGATGCACGACTCTACCAAGAGAGGAACCCCCATTAGGATGCGGCCCTCGGGTAGAGGGGCGTGCTGATGTCGAAGACGGGGTATTGAACAAGTTTATGAAAAGAGATGCGCTTCGTAATCGGGAATATCGACAGTCGACCTGAATAGCTGGCCTAGTTGATACTGCCTCGATTCGGTGATTTGGTTTCGATTCCAGATACTGTCATCATGTCGAGCCGAGAGAGTCTTGTGTTCGAGATTCATATGTGTTCTGTTGCGTCAACTATCCAAGCACGGCCAACGGCTATACCGTCACACATTCCGTGCGCGGGCTGTCCCAGGCTTGCCAATCAGTGCGAGGCTGAGGGAGTGGTCATTGGGAGGTGTGTGGAGGAGTTGTTATCATGTACGGGCATATGCCGTCCACGTTAACCTGTAGGCTATAATCCTGCTACCATCCTGTATTTCTCTGGTGCTTGAGACTGGTGATGATATCGTCGTAATCTACTTTGAGTAGGGAGTCTCTGAGGATGAAATCGTGATTGATAGATAGAATGGCTAGAGAGGGCGCAAAGCTCATTCGTATTCATGATCTAGCAAGAGGGGGCAGATCCTGAGATGGTGGCCAAGGCTGTGAGCATGAAGAATGGTGGTCCCTTCGAGGATTCTTAAGGACGCATATCGATACACTACTTTACACTACACATATCGCTGACCACTAGGGCTGCAGTAGGCCGGGCCCGGCAATGAGACGATGGCTAAACTAACTGCATAGTACGTGGACGCTCAAGCGAAAAGAGTCCAAAATGGCCTGGTCTTGTGCACGGCTCTCACGGAGCATTCCACCATAAAAGTGTAATTAAGGTCCGTCTTTTTTTTTTCCCACGCCAATATGATGATCGACCAGTCTACCATCCTTGGTATCTGTCTCCATGTATACACGTGTATGGCCTGAACTTTTAAGTTGAGCTAAGAGTAAAACTAGAGGGCTAGATATGTAATGATCAATGTCGCGTGCATATACGGACCTGAAAAGTGCCCGCGCAGGTACGCTACGTAATGGCCTTGTCATCCCGAGAGATTGGTTGACCCCAGCTTAATGCATACGCTACCTGTTTCCGTTTGGCTAGAACTGTGTTCCACTCCTCTTATAACTTATATTTTTCCAATCTAAAATTTTCCACTGGTTTTTGGTTCTTTCTTACTGTCCTTCGTACAGTATTGAGAAAAACTCTCACTATCTCGTCCGTAACAACATAAACATACGGGTATAGAGCTGCCTAGTGCGTATTAATTTGAAATGGGTATCTGGCACTTCCGGGCTGCAACTGAACCGCAATACCTATTATACTACTTTGTAATCTGATTAGCAAACAAGCTGGCATCAAGGGCACCAATAGGATTGTAAGGCCTCGCGCAGCTAAAATCACCTGCATTGCATATATTTAGTGGCACCTAGGTTACGCTACCTAAAGTCCCTCAATTTCGGGGCAGATCCGGGGTCACGAATTTAGCGCGGTTACTTGCCAGGGGCTATAGCTATCTCGCCCTAAATATCTTGAGCCAAATACACTACTCATTAAATGCATGAACCACCATGGCAATCTACAGCATATTATAGGCACACACCTATTGTTGTTTGTTAAGTACGTATATTAGGGGGAGCGTAAGCTTTTTAGCTAGTATTTAGCGCAAGTTTAAGGCTTAAGCAGAGTACCACAAGATATTTACGCAAGATTAAATAGCTAGCAAATATAAGCTGCTATTGCCTGCAAATTTAAGCCGCTTATACTATAAAGGCTAACTAAACTACCTTATACTATATAAAGCAAAAATAATATATATAAAGTAACGCAGATAAAATAACGTAAGTAAAATAATATTAGTTTAAAAATAATAAATAAGTAATTTTTTATTAAATTTATGCTAAATTATATATATATATATATTATTATAAATATAAAAGTTATATAGTAAAGCTTTATAAGCTATAAAAATATATATTTATAATATATTATAAATATATATTTATTATTATTTATTAAATATATATATTAAAAAAAGTATAAGCTTTTTAGTTAGTATTTAATATAAATTTAAAGCTTAAGCAAAATATTGCAAAATATTTATGCAAAATTAAATAGCTAGTAAATATAAGCTATTATTGCTTATAAATTTAAGCTACTTATGCTACAAAAGCTAGCTAAACTACTTATACTTACGCTTATATATTATTAAAAATTAGTTTTTTTTTTTTTTTTTTTTCTATTTAACTTTATAAAATATTAAGCCTTATATAACTTAATAAATAAAAAAAAAGTTATAGCTAGTAAAAAAAGTAAAGCTTTAAGCGGTATAAAATTCTGCTAAATAAGATTTATTATAAATTTTTTTTACTATTTAAGCTTTCTTTTTTTTTTATTTTAATAATAATAAAAATATAAATTATTTTTATTATATATTTATATTAAATTTAAGTCTAATTTAGCAGCTATTTTTTTTTTATTTAGCTATTAATTAAGACTTTAATATAATATAAATTTAACCTTTTTATTATAACAAAATCGATCTTATAAAAAGGTTTACTAGCTTAATAGCTGCTTAAGGCTCCTTTTTTTCTTTTTTATAGCAATAGTATATTATTTAAATAAAACTAAAAGTAAATCCAATTTTAATTTGTTTTAAATTAAAAGCTTACTATTATAAATAAGCAAAAAGTAGCTTATATTTACTATATTTATTATATAACTTAAATAAATAATCTATTTAAAATAAAAGCGCTTTAAATTTGTTTTTAATAAAAATATAATAAAACTTTAACGCTTTTTATACTAACAATATTGCTTTTTTTTCTTTAAAATATACTTATTATATTAAGTTTTATAAAAAAAATCGCTTTAAAAGTTGCTGCAATATAAGTTAAGTTTAAATCTACTACAAATTTAAAGCTAATTAAAGTAAATTAACTTTACTAAATATAGCGTCTATTTTACCTAAAAAAAGTTTTTTTATACTTATGCTACTACTTATTAAAACTATATTAATATAGCAACTTTTAAAAAGTTTTTTATTACTAGTAATAAATTTTTATAATAAGTTTAATACAAATTTAATATTAATTTATTTAGCTAAACTTTAAAAAATTATTAGCTAAATAAAAAACTAAATATACTATATCTACTTATTAACTTTAGCTTTTGCTTCTACTGCTTTTATATTAAATTTAACCTTTATTATTATTAATAATAATAGTAATAATAAAAAAAAAATAAAAACAAAAATAATAACAAAAATAAGCCAAATTTAAATAGCAAAAGAATTATTAACTCTATTAAAGCAAAAAAGGAAAACAATTTTAGCAATTACTTTAAAGACTTTTTAAACGCTAAAAAGTAAATAAGTTATTATTAATTTATATAAGGCTTAAATCTAAGCAAAAAAAGCTTTAGCTAGCATTTAATAGGTTTTAAAGTCTACTTATAGTAGCTTTTTAATAAAATTAAAAATTTAGCATATTTATACTTAAAATTTAAGTTTAATTTGTTTTAACTTATATTAGTAGCTTAAATTTAAATTTTAAGTTTTTATTATATATTTAAAAAAAAAAGGTAAATTTATAATATAAATAACCTTTTTATAATATAAATTTACTTGTTATACTAAATTCTAATTGCTTAATTATACTAATATATAGTAATAAGTTAATTTTTAATTAAGCTTAAAATAAGCTATTATAAACTAAAATAGTTTATTTATGCTAGCTTATAGCTTTGCTTAGCTAATCTACTAGTTTTTCGCTTAATTAAAAAGTAAAGTTAACTTAAATATAAACTTTTTATTTACTTTAAGTTTTTTGCTTATAAATATTTTATAATATCTTTTAACTATATTTAATATTTAACGGTTTAATAACTTTATATTTTTTTTATTTATTTTTATATTATATATATGCTATACTATGCTTTTATAAAAACTATAGCTTAAATATATTTTATAGTTAATTTTTAAGTATAATAATTTGTTTTTTAAAATTTATAGCACTTAAGACTTTAAAAATGCGCTATTTAATAGCTAAAAAAAAGAAGCTATATCTTATATATAAAATAGTTTATTATTTTATTTTAGTAATTTTGTTATATAATAAACCAAGTATAAGTTTTTGCTTATTATACCTAATATTATATTAATGCTAAAATAATTGCAGTTTATTTTTATACTATAAAAAAAGACTTAAAAGTAGTTACTAAATTTTAATAGTTAGACTACTAATTTAGATAGCTTTAGTATATTTTAATATTAAAGCTTTTTTGCTTTTAAATTAGTATAAGTTATTTTTTCTAGTTATAAAAACTTATATTAAGCTATAGTAAAAGCTATATTAATAACTAAAATATCTTAAGAGTTTTTTTCTTTTATTGCTTTTTTAAATACTAGTTTGTTTAAAATTTGTTTTAAAATTAATATCTTTATAAAAGTACTATACTTATAAAAAAACAGGTATATAGCTTTTTAAATTAGCTATTTAATATATAAGCTATTAAATATTTATATATTAAATCTAAAGTTAATATAGATTATTTATAGTATAAATAAATATAAGCTTAAAGTTAAGCTTTAAACTGCTTGCTAAAACAGCCTATAAGCCTAATTATATATATATAAGGCTAGATTTTCTTTTATTACTAGTTATAAAGCCTATAGCTAAAAGTTGTACTAATTTTTATATACTTTTGCAATTAATTTATATCTAGCTTAGGTTTTTTTTATTAAACCTATATATAAAAGATATAAGTAGTTATTATTATTAATTGCTTTATATTTCTATATTTGTACTAAAAATTATAAAAAAGGACTTTTTTTAAAAAGTATTACTAATATAAATATAAGTTAGCAATTGTAGCAAATTTAGCCTAAAATAAAGCATTAGCTAAGCTATTATTTTTAAATATTACTTATTTTATTTAAAAGTAGATATTATAGCATATTATAATAACAAAAATTTTTTATAGCAAATTTAATAATAATAAATTTTTTATAAATAAGTTTATTAAGCTAGCTTAAACTATTATATTATTTATATATATTATTACTATTTAAAACGCTTATATTTAGTACTAGTGTTTAAATATTATTTAAATTGCTATAATTTTAAGCATATTAATATTAAAATTTATTTTATTATTAAAGCAAAAGTAGTTATATGCTTAAAATTTTAAGATTAAAAGGTAATTTTTTTAGTTACTTAAAGCTAGGTTAGCTTTATACTAAAACTTACTAATTTTAATACTAAATATATTTATAAATAAATATACAATTTAGCAATTACTACTTATAAGTAAATATATACTATTAAATTTAGCTAACAAGTTATACTACTAATAAAAATTTATTATAGCAAGTTTAAATAAAAGGTATAATATTTGTAAGCTAAATTTTAATAGTAAGATTTAAATATTATATAAGAACAGTTTATTTAGCGGTACTACTATTAAGCAAAAATTAAAATAGCTTGCTAATTTTTTAATTTTGCGATAAAATAAGCGTTTTTTAAAAAGCGCTTTAAATATAAAACAGTTTACTTTTGCTAGCTTTTTTTTAAATAGTTAAACCTATATTATAACTATATTAATTTTAATACCTAAAATTTCTAACTATATACTTTTACTATCTTTAAATAAATTTAAAATAAAGCTTAATATATTAAATAACTAGGTATACTTTTAATATACTATAAATATAAAATAAATTTATATTAAAGCTAGCATAAATATAAAGTTATTAAAATAGTATATTAGGCTAACAAAAAATAGTAGTACTTTAAATATTTAGTAAAACTTTTTTATAAATAAGTTAAATAAAAATAAAGCTATTTAAAGTTTAAATAAGAAGTAGTTTTTGTAAAAGAAATAGTTTTTTTATTTAAAACTTAAAAGCTAGTAATACAAATATACTATTAAAATAAAGCAAAAAGCATTTTTTAAATCCTTTTTAATTAAGTAGGTACTTTTTCTTAGCTTTTATACTATATTAAAAATATATTAAACTATTATATATTAAAGCATGCTATAGTTTAAAAAGATTTAGTTATTAATTAAACTAATTTTTAGAAATAAAAGGTAATATATTTTTTTTTATTTTCTGTTTATTTTTAGTACTAGGCTTAGCAGTAAGCAAAATAATCTTATACTTAATAATACTTTAGTAATTTAGCCTAAGGCTAAATCTAACGCAATTTAGCTTTTAATAATTATATAGTCTTTATTTACAAAATATAAATTTTTAGCTTAGCTTAATTCTAAGAAGTTAGTATAGCTAAGTAAGGCTTTAAACGTTAAAATTTCTTAAATTATTTTTCTTAAGCTACTTAAGTAATTTTATAGCGCTTTTTTTTAATATTTAGCTTAAAGAAAAAATAAAAATACTTATAAACTTTCTTTTTCTAAGTTATATATTTAAAAAGCTAGCATTATATTAATTAGCGGCTTTAAAAATAGAAGTAGAAAGTATAATATAAATAAAATAACTAAAAAAGTTTTAAATTTAGCTTAAACTAAAAAAAATATTTAAACAAATGCAAAAAAAATATTAAAAGTTAAGCTAGTAATATTAATACCTTTTTTATATAACGTTGTATTAAACTTTTATATTTTTTTTAAATAATCTTTTGCTTTATAATTGCTTTTGCATCGTTTGTAAATATGTTTTTATATATATTTACTTAAGCTTAAGCCTTAATTATACTTTTTTTTATTTTAGCAGGTATAAATTTACTTTTTAGCTTAAAATAGGTCCTTATTTATACCTTTTATTAATTATAAATTAAGCTTATTTAAATTGGTATTATATAATAATTAAGGTTTTTTTAGTATTACTAAAAATAAGTAATTATACTTTTACTTTTAATTTTATTTTAATTAAAAAGTTATTATATATAGTATTATTAAGTAATACTTTATTTAAGCTATTATATATAAAATTACTAGTTTTATTTTATATATTGTTACTAATTTATATATAATTTAAATAAAATTGTTTATTACTATTATAATATATAATTATATTTTAAATAGCTTTAAATAAATTGTTATAAAAGTTAAAAAGTAGTAAGCTTAAATACTAATATTAAGTCTATATACTTTTAGTTTTAGTAATAAAGCCTTTATAATAATATTGCTTATTTAACTTATATATAATACTATAGCTAAATTCGGAATATAAAATACCTTAGTATATAGTTTAATTAGATTTAATAGCTTAAATTTGCTGCAAAAAATTGCTATAATTTATTTTTAGTTTATACTAAAAAATAATCTAGCTATTATTTAAACAATAAAAAGTAACTTATATAACTTAAAAAACTTATATATATTATTAAAGTTTTACGTTTAAGTTTTTATTAAAAAACTATTTTTTAGCTTTTTGCGTTTTTTTAAGTCTTTTTTTTCTAAATTAAGCTATTTTTAGCGTAACTATAGCTTATATATTTAAAAAGCTTTTTTTAAAAAAACTAATATACTTAATATATTAGCTTAAGCATGTTTTTTTAGCAGTTAATAAAAGCTATTATTAATTAAACCTTAAATTAAAAGTATACTTAAAATTATGATTTCGTATTTGCTGCAAAACTGGTCTAAAAGGTCTAAAAAAAGGTTAGTCTAAAAAGTAGACATATTAGCTGCTAAATTTGCGGCTACATTTTTTAATACATTATTAGTACGGCAAAAAAGTATAATTAAATAAGTTTTTAGTTATATTATTAAAAAAGTATCAAATATTACTTCTATATTAGACTTATTAGTCTAATAATTTTTTGTTAAATTTGTGCCAAATTATATATGCATATATGTTGTTATAGATATAAAGGTTATGCGGTAGAGCCTTGTGGGCCGTAGAAACATACATGACCGGGACTTTCAAGTTGTCACAGAGGTGAGAACCAATGAATATACCGTACGACATAGGCTTCAGTTGGGTTCTTAAGCCCGGAAGAAGTGTACTGCCTCCTTTACTTTAAATGCTATTTTCTCATCTGTCCCTTTTCCTCTCTTGATGCTTGACTGGCCTGAATAAGTTCTTGTAAAACGAGGGTACTTCGTAGGATCACTTTGAATAGCGCTTAAGCCAGCCATCTATAAGATATCGTTAGTTTCCCTGGCCTGGAACTATGATAAGCAGGAACTAGGAACAGGGTTTTTTAACGTATAGATCGACAGGATGGCACTGGCATGAGCACCTTAGAGCATTATCTAACACGATCGTGATTCTAGTGAGCTGAATAGTTAGTTGTGTTACTAGTCGATTAGATACTGGCATATTAAACCCTCTCGTGGGGTGTGGCACGATTGGCTTAGATAGCTGAGGAACAGCCTACAATCTCCAGAGGGAAACCATCCAGTACCCTATAGAATGTCTCGAGCTAGGATCAGCTTCAGACGCATCACTTTTTATTCTGTTATCTGAGAATAGCCTCGGCAATTGATATAGGAGTTTCGACTGAAACTGCCAAAGGAGGTGTATTGTAGAATAATCGTATAATAATACGTGCTCACTCAAATTCCGAGAAACATGTGTGAAAATGAGAATCAAGTGTTTAAGAATTTTATCCAGTGTCAAAGAACATGGGCAATGTCCCTTTTCTCCTGCACCTATGTAGCTGTATGCATCAGTGACCGCAACTTGTTACTCCTATTAGAATAGATGGCCATGCCTATTTATGAGCGTTTGCATTTATTATAAGGGAGTTCCTAGTGATTCGGACCAACGGGTAAAAAACAAACGGTCCTGAGCCCATCGGCGTAAATCCCTGGAAGGATCGTGCGCTCAATCGATGACGATGATGACGCAACCAGTCTCAGACAACAAAGCGAACTAAACCACGACTGCTCTTCGACAACTCAATCCGGGCAGCAATAAAAGTCGAAGGTCCATGCCAAAATAGAGCTATAAAGCCGTAGAAGCTCGAGATATCCCATCGTCGATATCACCAAGCAAAAGCCTCCGCTCTCAAACCCCAAGATGACTACTACAGAGAAACCTAAAAGAGGAGACAAAGGTATGCAAACCTCCTGAACTAAACCCATCTCCCTAGCCTCTGGCCTCGCTGCCTTCTGCACCAGGTGACAAGCCTGCTTACCGCGGATGCACTCGCAGTCTCGTGGAATTGGGGAGGTGGTGCCCCTGGCGGCACGGTGGCCGAGACCAAAGAGTCGGGCGAAATCGCGATCAAATCCAAACGCGGCAACACGATCAAGAAAAACGCGTCGCATGATAACCCCGCGGTACACGTCGAGCGATCTGGTAACGACGTGGTCAAGCGCGCCTCGGAGCTCACGGTCGAAGCGAGAGCATCGGGAAGCAAAAGTGGAGGAAATGATGGACGCGGCAAGCGCAAGACCACGAAGGCAGGAAATTCAAAAACTAGGGACAATGACGGCGCAAGTGGAAGTGAAAGTGACGCTGTCGGAGACGCAGAAGACCCCCACACGATAAATAAGCAGGGGAAAGAAGTTAAGAAAGGTGGCAAAGATGGCACGAAGAAGCAGAAGACTGGCCACAAGAATGGAGACTTGGAGGGTAAGTCAAATGCTGATGCCTCGAAAACTTCTGGAAGCGATAAAGGCGAGAGCGAAGAAGAGGGGGCAGGGATGGAAGACGGACGGGTGGACAAGAAGTCGAAGCAGGCCAATAACGCTAACAAAATTAAAGAACCTACGAATGCCGACAACACACGAGGTGATGGGAATAAGGGTGGCAGCAAGGTAACGGGTAAGAGATCTAAAAAGGAGGCGAAGAACGACCCGGCGCAGCGAGAAGGCGATACTGTAAGCACACGGACTCGGAGCCATGATTAGGCGATTCTATATCATAGTATAATAGTTCGTGAGCTTTGTCACTGTCACGACCTGAAGTATTCGAGGCCGAGACTGGACCCGAGATTGATCAGGTGTTGAAATGATGGCGGACGTTTTCGTGTATTATAGTATCGACTGCGATAGGTTAGCTACTGTCCTAACCCACGATCATTGGGTTGTATCAGATGTTGCCGTCTTCGGATCGCTACAATAGCCAAGGACCTCTGAACTATTAGTCTTTCGTGGCAGGACCTGATAGCTGGTAATACACCATTACCGGACTCTCGATTCAGAACCTCAAGCGTGCCCAGCCGCCGTCGCTCCGAGTCCGATCGTCTGGCGTCCTCAGTGTTATACGTTCATCTGTCAGTAGGGATAAAACTTAACAAGCGACTACCTTTTTCTTTCATTTCTACCTTCCCTTGAAAACAGGTTTCCTCTTCTCTCTAAAGGCCTCGAGAGCCTCATCTCGATCCTCGCTCTTCACAACTCGTTGATACATAGCATTCTCAACCTCCTCCCTTGCCCAGCCCACAGCTTGTAAGCCAGCCCTTATCGCAATCGGCCCGCCCTCGCAAATCTCAATCGCAAGCCTGACCGACTCGGACAGGGCTGCCCGCCGCGCCTTCGCGGGTAATCCCTCGTCGACCTTGGACCCAGATTCCCCGGCTGTGCCATCCTGCTCCTCCTCTGGCAGCACTTCAACCAATCGGTCAGCGATGCCGAGGAAATATGCCTCAGGCGCGGAGACCCGCCGACCCGTCAATATAAGGTCCCTAGCGCGCGAGAGCCCGATCAAGGCAGGCAGGCGATGCGTGCCACCGGCGCCGGGTATGATGCCGAGCCGTGTCTCGGGCAGCCCGACGACAGCGGTGGAGGCGAGGACGCGGAAATGGGTGCACAGGGCGAGCTCGAGACCACCGCCGAGCGCCAGCGACGAGATGGCCGATATGGAAGGGATCGGTAAGGCGGCGAGCGAGGAGAAGGTGCCGCGGAGGTTGGCGAGGAACTGGGCGGTTCTAGAGAGCGGTGACGCGGGGGGGAGTCATTAGCCAGCCAGCCAGCCCAGCCCAGTCTTTCCCCTCGCTAGAACGCGCTGCGCTGCGCTACGCTACGCTAACCATGTCGGGCGGGATGCACTCACTCTTCCTGGGTGAAGCCTCGTCTCTCTTTCAGGTCGGCGCCCGCGCAGAAGCTCGCGTCGACGGCGCTCGCGAGCACCAGGGCCCTCGTGGGACCGCTCTGACCTAGCGCCGCGGACCTCTCATCGCCCTCGGGCGTGTACTGCGCGTGGACGTCGTCGATCTCGGCCCGCAGCGCGGCGAGCAGGGCTCTCGAGATGGCGTTGCGCGCCGACGGCCGGTTGAGCTCGAGCACGCGGATGTGCCCGGTATTCGGCGCTGGCAGGTTCACGACGTTGATGAGAGGGCCGGCGTCGCTGGAATACGGTCGCCGCACGAGGCGGAGCGCGGCGGGCGCGACGAGGCGAAGCGTCGGGCGGAGAGGCATCTCGAGGACGTGGCCAAGTCAATCTTGGAATGGGAAGATTGAACGGGGGTTTTGGGAATTGGCTTCGTCATTCATAAAGTTCCGAGGTAAGTATTGTAGGGCGGTTAGCCGCGGGATTGGATGGAGTCTCACCTCTTCTTCGGCTAATTAACTTACTTCGTATACCCAGCATCACCTAATTTGCGTAGTATACCTACACTTCGAGCTCGTTGGCCTACGTAAACAGAGAGGGAGTCAATTGAAAATAGAATTATAGCCCGCTCTGCAGGCGAAGCTTCTGTTCGAGAAACTGTATATAAGAATGAGATGTGGCTCGCGGCTGACTGATTGATTGATTGTGATTGATTGATGACACTAACTTGATCATAGCCGCACTCTCCTCGCACTTCAAGTAGCAATACTGTAATTCTATTCCGTAGAGATAATATACCTAGGTTTAATATACACAGCGCTGAGGTGTTATTTATCATACAGGTACGTAGTGTGCTAGATTTGGCCGACAATAGCGCTCGCTCACTCCACATCGACGATACCGGAGAGAAGGTCAGATCGACTCTGGTATGTTTTACGCGCTTTGCAGCAACAAATAATACCGCGGACAGTTCCGGAATTTTCATAGTCATCTATAAGAAATTATGCTCCTTAGTATCAAAAAGATAATAGCCTCTAGATAGCGTGGTGAATGTCTTAAGTTGAATATAATCTAAGTTAGAAAAGAGGTCGGAACAAGAAATTGGTAAAGCGTATACACTTGCGAAAGTAAAGCATCGCCAGAATTATCGCTCAGGCGCCCATAGCTCTCATCGTCCATGAGTCAGAATCATCAGGCTCAACTTCCTCGACAAGATCTACTGTCTGGTTAATGAAGTACTTAGAAATTTCCAATGCCCGACCTCGGCACGTCACCAGAAGCCTGAACACAATCTGGTCGTGTCTGGCTGCTAGCCGTGTCAATCTCCTAGCGATAGTATCCGTGTCATTCATAAAGGGTCCAATTTCGTATTGTGCGAGATCGTCAAGGATGCAAAGCAGAACACTTGTTGGAGGGAGTTGATCCGTAAGCTCGCGGGAGATACGGCATAGTACTTTGAGACTAGGCTTCTCAACCTCCTGCCAATCACGCTTTGTCAACATCGAGAGGTCGATATCCACTTCTTTCTCCATCATCTGGGTGGCCAGCTGGCCAACAAGGCTGGCCATCATCGTTACTGGAGAGGGTATCGCTGAGTTGCCAACAAAAGGTGGATGCTGATTGCAGAAATATTTGACCACGTAGGGCGGCCCTGGCGGCGAGTTCATTCTCTCGGATATGGCAGCTAATTTAGCTGTAACATAGCTAAGAGGGGATATGCCTTCCAATGAATCGATGTCCGCTTAACCGTTGATTAGCATAGGCCCTAACAAAACCTAACCTATAAGCGCTTACGAAAACTTATAGGTTTTTAGCGGGCGCTTAAGTAAACTTAATAAGTTAAGTTAACTTAAAGCTTATTTAAACGCTTAACTAAAATAAAAAATATATAAAAAATAAAAATTAAATGTTTATAATTAAGTTATATATAAAATAAAATTATAGTTAAAATTTATAAAAGTATTAATTTTTAAAAAATATATTAAGCTTAAGCAAAATTAAAATTATACTAATTTTTATTTTAATTAATAATAAATAATAAAAATATAAAAGTTAGTTACTTTTAAAAGTAATAAAAAAGTTGTTTAAGTTTATAAAAAAAAAAGTTTATAATAACTAATTAAAAATAGCTAATAAAGCTATAATAAAATTTATAAAATAAAAAGTAAATAAATAGCTTAAAATATTTAAAATTTAAAAAAATTTATTTTTATTACTAAATTAAAAATATTTAATATTTAATATTAATTAAAATATTGTTACAAAGTAAAAAGGTTTTTAAGTTAGGTATAACGGTTAACTTAGAATTAATTTTATAGTAAGTAATATATAAAACTAAAGCTTAAAAAAGGAAAGAATTTCTTTTAATACTTATATAAGTATAAGATATATTATATATATATAGCTAGACTTTCTAGTATACTAAGGTATAATAACTATTTTTTCTTTTAATTTAAAATATCTTTGGCCTAATAAATTAATTAGTATAAGTAGCTTATATAGTTACATTAATAAAGTTAGTAGGTATAATAGCAGTTACTATATATAAGTTATATTATTTTAATTATAAAATATCTAAATACTTAGGTTATATTTTTAGGGCTGCAATTCTAACTTATGTTGTTATAAAATTAGCTATATTATAGGCTTATAAATAATTATAACTAGCTGCTCTGCCTTATAGGTTTTTTTTTCTTTTTTTTTTTTTTAGGCTTTTATAAATTTTTTTTTAAAGTTTTTAACTTTTATTTCCTAAGCTACTGTTTTTGCCGCATTATTTTTTCTTTTTTTTTTCTTTTAATTATTATTTATATTATTTTTGCTGCTTTTTTTTAGTATGCCTTTTCGCGCTCTTGCTGCTGCTTTAGCAGCTAATGCCTAACTTTTTTGCCTTATTTACGTCTGCAAGCAAACGCAAAAGGCTAAAAATTGTAAATACAAGTACTATAATAAAGCTATAGTTATTAAAAGTTCTTTTATATACTGTTTCTATTTTAGCAGGATTTATATAAGCTTTTAGCTACAAAAGGGCTAGCTTTTAATTATTAGTTATGCTATAAAAAGCTTAAGGTTTTTTTTTATAAAAACTGCTAAAGTAGTTATAATATTTGCAAACTTATATATATTATCTTTTTAGTTTTATTTATATTTTATTGCTAAGTAGTAAGCTATTTATAATAATATAGTTTAATATAACTTATTTATAAAAGTTGCTAAATTTTTTTTTTTTTTTTTTTCTTTTTTATTGCTAAAATTTTAGCGATTTAACTTTTTTTGTCGTTTTAAATACAGATAAGCTCTATATTTAGAAAACTGCAGAGCTAATTTAAAAAAAACTTGCTAGTATATAATAGTACTTATTAAAAGCTTTTTGCTATACCTTGTCTTTATATTATGCTACTTTTAGGCTTATTAGTAAAGTTTTTATAGTAAAAGTAAATATTTCTGCTATTATTTTTTTTATAAATTAACTTTAATTAGCTAACCTAAAAAGCTATATTTAAATATTAATGCTTGGTTTTTTAGCATAAAACTTTAGCTTAGTAAGCTATAGTGCTTTTTTTAGCTAATACTATAAATAATTTATTTTGTTTCTACTTTTGACTTATTTTTAACTTATTTAAACCTTTAAATTATACTGCTTATATATACATAGAATTACTCTGCGTTTATAGTATCTTAATACTAGTTTTTCTGCTTAATTATTAGCTATAACTTTATTTATAGTTAAAATTAAACAAATTTTTATTAAAGTTATTAATAATAAAGACAACAAAATAGATCGCAAGATTTTTAATTTAACGTTTAAATTATATATAAAAAAGAATACCTTAGAGTTTTTTTAAAAAATAAGTAAAAGAGGTTTTATATATATAGCTTAAATAATAAAATATAAATTAACTTTTTTAAATCTAAAATTATAGGTTTAACTTTTACTACATAAGTAATTATAAGCTAGCGTTTTTATTATTTTTTATTTATTAATTAATTAAGCTTTAAGGCTTTTTTAGCTATATATTGCTAGCTAAAAATATAGCTAATCTATAGCTTTTATAATAAGATAAGTTTTTTAAGCTTCTATTTTTTATATAATGCTAGTAATTAAAGCTAGCGTTAAAAATATTTTTTTAGCGTTTATTACTATAGCTTTAGGCTGCTTATAACTTTTAATTACTAGTTAGATTTCTGCTCTTGCTTTTACGTTATTATTGTTTTTTAAACTTCTTAATTATAGTTAAAGCTATAATATTAGTAGCTAGTACTTATTAGTTATATTTTATAGGCCAGCTTTTTTATTTAACCTTATAATATAGGTTGCGTTTATATATATATTTACTTACTATATTTTTAATTTTTTATTTTATATTTTTGTTATTAAGGGCTAGTATAAGTAAAAGGTTTATAAAATTAGTATTTTAAAGTTTTAAGCGTTAGATTAGAAAAACATTATAAAGTTAAATATATTGTATAAAAAAAGCAAAGCAATAAGCCTAGGATTTTATTTAGCTAAGTATATAAAAAGGTTTTATATACTTTAGTAATAGTTTACGACATTTAAATTAAAGATTTTTGGTAGATAAAGCTACTATTTATTCTACTTTAAAAGTTATTAGTTTATACTTGTTGTTATAGTATTTTTAGTATATTTTAGTTATAATATGCTATTATTTAGTTATTTTGTTTTTAATAGCTTATAATTTATTAATTTAACTTTATATAGCTAATACCTTTTTTAAAGTAAAATTGTTTTTAATAAATCGACGGAATTTTAGTATATAGCTATATAGAGCTTTAAAAGATAACTTGTTAGTAGTTTAATTAACTGCTAAATTTATTGCAAAAAAAGCTTAAAGAAGTAATTATAGCTAATTAGTTTATTTTTAATTAATAAAAACTTTAAAATAGCATTTAATAACCTAATTTATTTGCTCTATCTAACTATTAGTTTAAGGGTAAAATATAACTAAATAGCGTTTCTTAATCTTAGTATAATAGCAAAGTTTTAACTAAAATTGGCTAATAAATAATTTATTTTAGTTAAATACTATTTCTTTTAAATTGCTATATCTATATTTAATATTTTAATAAAATAAAATAGCTAATTTTATAGCTATAAGTTTATTAAAAATAAAAAATAGGTAAGTTAATTTAATAAAACGGTTTATAATAACTAATATTAAGTTAATTAGTTAACCTTTATAAAAGGTTTTAAAAAATCTAGTTATAAAGTCTATAAATAGTTTCTTTATAAGTATAAAAAGAAATAAAAGTATATTTAGTTTGCTATATTTTTAGTAATATTTTGCTTTAATTTTAAAGTAAATAGTATAGCTTTTTATATATTCTTAAATATTAGTAGTAAAAGTTAACTAAAAAAACTTATGTTATAAGAGTTTTTTTGTTTTAGTTTTTCTAAAATAGCCTATATAGTAGTTATTATAGTATAATTTAATAAGTTAAAAGTAAATAGACTTTTTTGAAAAAATATAGGTTTTACTAGTATATTTTAGAAAAGCTTTTTTATAAGTCTATAGTAGTTTTATTAAAGTTCTAGCTTAAATTTGTTATATTAATTAACAATATTTAGGGTTTTTTTGCTAAATATTTTATATTAACTTCTAAAAAGTACTACTAATGTTAAAATCAAAAGTATTTTTATTATAAATAGCTATTCTAGCTAATTTATAACTAATTATTTATATAAAAGTTTATTAAATTAAGAATAATTAAATAGCATAGATTTTTTCTATTAATACGCATAAGAATTTGTTTTAAAATAATACCTATAATACCATAATTTTGCGCTTAATTATAAGTAGCAGGTTTATATTTTAAAACGTTTTAATTATATAATTAAAGTATTACAAAAGGAAATTAGCCCTATTTTACTTTTCTACCTTATACTTAATAGTAAAATTAAAAGAAGCTAAATAAATATACTAGCAAGCCTATCAACTATTTAATTTAAGTGTTTTTATAAATAATTACAAGTTGTTATAATTGGTTAGTACTTTAATAGGTAACTTGCTTTTTTGTAGGTAGTATCGCCAGTATTTAAAGCAATTTATTATAGTAAGTATTTCTTAATTTGGTGTTCTATAATTTGATTTTGCTTTATTAAATTTTTAAAAGTAAAATAAAACAGGTTTTTATTGCTTTTAATTATTCTTTTAGGATAGGTTTTCTATAAAAGCTACTTTAAAAGCGTTAGTTTCTACTAATATTGGTTTTTTAGAGTTAAAATATATAAAAAGAATAGCTTTCTTAAATATATTTTTTAAAGTTTAAAATATATCTTTTTTTAATATATCTAAGGAGATTTAACCTTTTTTTGTTTTATATGTATCCTTTTTTAAGTATTAAGTTAAAAGTAATATAATATAGAAATACTTTTTAATAAAACGGCAATAAAAGTTGCAAAATCTTAAAAATCTTTATAGTTTTATATAGTACTTTAGTTTAAGCTATTTCTAAATAGTGTTTATTTGTTTAAGGTTTATTTTAATACTTTAATTAGATATTATATATTTTAGAAATTTTAGCTTTTTTTAGTAGAATTGGTATTTAGATAGTTTAGCATATAAGTTTACTTTTTATAGTTTTTTAATAATATTTTAGATATATTTTATATAAGATTTTTTATTTATTAAAAAAATAAGCACATTATTAAAATATATAATATAAAAAGTATTTAAAATATTATTAAATATTTTTTATATATAGTTTTAAAAAATAATAAAGGTATTATATAAACTTATTAATATTACTAGAAATTTATAATAGCTATATTTAGTATAAAAGGCTATCTTTTATTTATTTTTGGTTTAAATATAAATTTAGTAGTATATATCTTTTAGGTCGATTTTAGAGAATATTTTAGTATAAAATACTTTATCTAATAGCTTTAAAATAAAAAGGAGTATAAAACAATTTTTTACTATAATTTTGTTAAGTTTTCTATAGTTAATATAAAGTTTTAAAGAACTATTTTTTTTAGTATAAATAGAATTAGTATACTTATAGAACTTTTAAACTTTTAAATTTTCTTATTTTTAATTATTTTTATAAGCTATTTATATAGCTTTATTAATTTATTATAAGCTAAAAAGTAAATAGAGTAATAAAGAACTATTATATTAAGTTTAAGATTAATAGCTAGATTTTCTTATTATAAGTAAAAAAGTATGCTAGTATTATTAGTATTAAAGAATTTAAAAAGATTATAAAATTTATATAAAATGGTAGCACTTTTAGGTTATTTAGGTAGTATTTTTAATTTTTTTAGCTAAAAGGTTTTAAGCAATATAATAATAGCTTAGCAGTACTAGTAATTTTAGCATACTTAAGCAAATTAATAAAATATTAATAATTTAAACTAATAAAGTCGAAAACAAAAGTATTAATAATTTGTTGCTAAATTAAAAATAATTTTTTGCTTTTTTAAAGTAGTTTAAAATAATAATAAAAGACTTCCTTTTAAGCAATTATTGCAAAAAATAGTAACATATATATACTTAAAAGTTTAAATAATTTTATAGTTATTAATAAGAATATAAAGTACCTAATAGGTACTATAAGTAAATAAGCTAGTATAACTGGCATTTTAAAGACCTAAAGTCCTAAAAGAAGCTTTTTATAGTTTATATAATAAAACAAAAGTATAACTAATATAATTATATTTAGCATAAGAATTAAAATTAGCATAAGTTTGCAAAAAAGCTTTATTAAAGCTAAAATAAGTAATTATATATAAGGTATAAAAACGATATATAATAAAGATAAGTAAAAAGCGTTTAAGTTTAAGTTTTGTTACTATTTTTAAACCTTTTTTTTATTTTTTAAACTAAAACTTTTATACCTTTTAAAAAGGTTTTGCTTAAATATATAATAATTAAAGTAATTTTTAATTTATATTTTTTAAATCTTTTACTTTTTAGATTTAGAAAATTTAAGATAGTTTTAGCTAATATATCTTTTTTGCTTGCAATTATAGCAAATAATATTGCAAAAATAAGAGTTTAAAGTTAACTTATTTTTAAGCTTATTTTAGAATGAAAACTTAAATATTTTATAGATATTTTAGTTTTTTTAACAAAAAGATCTTAAAAGGAATTATAAACTTTATTTTTGCTTAAAAAATCTTAAAAAGTATTTCTAATTTTATTAATCTTAAGTAAAAATATCTTTATAAAATTTTTGTTTTTAATAGTAAGTATTACAATTTTTATTATATAAAGTATTACTAGCAGCTATTTAAAATAAAAGTATTTTTTTTCTAAATTTAGAAATACTTTAAACTTAATTTAGCATTAAATTAGTTTACTGCTTATTAGCCTTTTATATATTTGTTATTAATTTTTAGCAGCAAGTAGTAGCATTTACTATATTACGTTAAATTATAAGTAAAAAATAATTAAAGTTTATAATCTAATTTTAAAATATTCTAAATAGTTTTTAATAAAATAATATAGCTTTTTTATTATTAGGCTTTTTAGTTTTTTAATTTTTAATAGTAGCTAAATAGTAATTAAATTTGCGAAAATATTAATAGAAATATTGCTTAGCTTTTTTTAATTAAATACTAATATTAGCTTTTAGGTAAATAAATTAGCAAGTTAAAGTACAAATTTATAATAAAAACTTGTTTTAATTAGTACGGTATTATTAAAACTTTAGCTTTAGTTTGCTAATAAAAAGGCTACAATATTTATTTTTGTAGTTTTAGTTTATTTTATTAACGGTATATAAAATTTTCTTAAAATTTTTGCCAAACTTTTAACTTAACAATTTAAATATAAACTTTAGTTCTATAACTTATTTAGCTTACTTATTATAAGTAAAATCTAACGTTAATAAAAGATAATTAAACTTAATTAAACAACTTAGGTTATATTTAGAATTATATTTTAATTTTACTTTATTATAATATTATTGTTATTTTAGTTAAAATTACTAATTGTTTTAATTAGTAAGAGAATTTAAGTTAAAAAGGTTACCGTTATTAAAGCTTTTATAATATAGCTTTTAGTTTAGTCGAAGGGATTTTAAA
This sequence comes from Nemania serpens, assembly GCA_022578855.1. NCBI lineage: Eukaryota > Fungi > Ascomycota > Sordariomycetes > Xylariales > Xylariaceae > Nemania > Nemania serpens. Next base: position 829 of record MU396817.1, on the reverse strand, counting down.
GAATTAAAAAACTTAAGATTTTTAGAATTCCTTTGTTTTAGCTTATGCAGAAATTTATTGGCTTTTTCTTTTAGATCCGATTATAAATTGATATTACTATAAAAGTAATATAATTTAGCAATATATTAGTTTTATTTTAATTAAAGCTACCGATTAAAAGCTCAAGCTTTTGCAAAAGCTTTTTATAAGCCTGTAATATTAGCAGATATATTAGGCATTATTAACAGGGTATATAAGTTATAAGGTTTAGTTAAATCTTATAATTGCTTGCTTTATAGATTAACTTTAATATTGTTTTATTAATATTCTAAATATGTTTAATTTTTGTTTTTTTTTATAATTATTTTAACTTTATATAGAATTATCTTTTATAAACGTATTATAAGTAACCTTTTAGTAAAAGCTTTAGAATTGTTATAAAATAAAAAGGTTTTTAAGTTAGGTATAACGGTTAACTTAGAACTAGTTTTATAGTAGGTAGTATATAAAACTAAAGCTTAAAAAAGGGAAGAATTCCTTCTAATACTTACGTAAGTACAAGATATATTATATATATATAGCCAGACCTTCTAGTATGCTAAGGTATAACAAATATAAAAAAGCTATTATTATATTTATTTATAAAGTAATTAAATTTAATAAGTTTTTAAAATATATTTATAATAATAAAAATATTATATATTTTAAAAAAAATAAAAGCTTTTTAAAAAAACTAAACTTAATAAAGCTTAAAATAGCAAAATAATAAATAAATAATATAATTATAAAATAAAAATTAATATAATAATTAATATATATAAAATAAAAGTTTAGCTTATTATTACTACTA
>MU396816.1:0-89802 GCA_022578855.1 Nemania serpens | reverse complement strand
TACTTTTATATAAAACTTTAAAATAATATATAAGCTTAAAAATATTATTTAAGCTTATATTTAATTAAAAAATAAGCTATTATATAATATTTATATTTATTTACTTTTAAAGCTAAAAAACAAATACTTTTTTAAAACTATTTTATAGATTATATAATCTCTATATAGCTTAGCTAAATTTAAGCTATATTAATTTAAAATATATTATTAATACTACTAAAAAAAACTTAAAATATAAGTATTTATATATAATTTATACCTACTTATTATATATAATAGCTTAAATATTTTTAAAATAACTAGTATATAAATAAATAATACTTTAAACTTTATAACTTTAAAGTTTTTATTATATAAAAAAAAAAAATTTTAGTAAATAAAGCTTTATATAAAGCTAAAAAAAACTTTATTTTTTAACTACTTAATTAAATTTAATAATAAAAAAATTAGTTTATATAATTAAAATATTATAATAATATAAAAAAGTTAAACTAAAAATTTTGCTAAAGTTAACTTATATATAAAAAGGTTTATATAAGCTTATATTTTTTAATAAGCTTAAAAAGTATATATTAGCAGTATATATTAACTAAAAGTAGCTTATAACTTTGCTATTGCAGCTTAAATTACTAAATTATAATTATATAATTTTAAAATACTAAATAAACAGATTAAATAGCAGCAAAATAACCTATTTAAAGAATTTATATTTATTTTTTTTAACTTTTATTATATAAAGCTGTTTATTTTTATAAACAGCTTATTTATAAATAATATAAATATAACCTTTTAGTTTAAATTTATTATTATATTAGTAGTTAAAACTTATATAAAAAATATAATAAATTTAGACTTTAAAATTTAAAGCAATATTATATACTAAAGTTTAAGTAAATATAAATATATTATATAAAGTATTTTAATTAATAAGCTTTATAGTATAATAAGCGGTTTTAATAGTGCTATTATTTTTTATATAACTTTTTAAAAAGTTATAAAAGTATTAAACTTATTTTTAATACCTATTATTTTTTGCTTAAACTTAAAATTATTATATAATTGTTTAATTAAACTAAAAATAACGTAAAAAAAAAGATTAATAATTAATATTATATTTCTTTAGAAATTATATAAAAAAAAAGAAATTTCTAAAGTATAATAAATTAATAGCAAAAATAATCTTATAAATATATTTATTAAGTATACTTTAAACTAAGTATTAAAAACTTTAGTTTTAATTAATAAGCTGCTTATATAAGTAAAAATATTAGTTAAAAAACTATAAAAAGTATGCTTATATATAAAAAAAATAGCTAAATTAAAAGAAAGCAAATATTATATATAAGTAATTAAAAAAACAAAAAAACATAAAAATATAAAAAATAACAAATTTTTTATTTATATTTTAAAGAGCTATAATAGATAATTTTTTTTTTTTTTTTTTCCCTTTATATATAAAAGTTCTTTTTTTTTTTTTTTTTCCTTTTTATAGCTTTTACTAAAAGTACTACACTTTATATAAGCGCTAAATATATATACTATATGCTTTTTTTTAAAAGCTAAATATTTAATAATATTTAGCAAACGGTGCTTTAATATAGTAGTAATAACTACTTTAAAAACTATTAATATAAAATAAAATTACTACTTTTTAGCTTTAAATAAAAATTACTTAGAAATACTTTTTTTAACAAATAATTTTTGCTTATATATTTAAAAAAACATTATTTAGTAACACTTAAAAGAAAATATTAGTTAATAAAGCAGTAGTAACTATATTTTCTTTATTTTATTATATAATAAAATATATTAGCTAAAAAATATACTAGAACTTATTTATATAAAAATAAAAATAAGAAAATTTATATATATTTATATAAAATAATTATATAAAGGCTTAATAGGCCTAACTTTTAATAAAAAAGTTATATACTTTTAAACTATTTTTTATTTATATAAAATTATAAAATTATAAAATATTACCTAGAAGTAGTAGCAGCAAGTATAAGTAAGTAGTAGCAGTAAAACTAGCAGCAGCTATACTATTATTACTGCTACTAATTCTTTAAAAAAAATTATTATTAGTTTAAACTATTAAATAATAGAAAAAATCTTATATATAATAGTAATAGTAGTAGTAGTAGTAGTAGTACTACTACTGCTATTACTACTGCTATTGTTATTACTGCTACTATATAATACTTATTATTTTAAAGTTAGTATAGCTTTAAAATAAAAATGAAGGTATATATATAATAAATGTATATATATATGTATATATATATGCGCAAAAAAAAAAAAAAAAAAAAAAAAAAAAAAAAATATTAAAGCAATTAAATAAACAAACAATAGTTATATAAGCTTTTAAACCGTTAATAAAGAAAAGTATATATAAAAAGCATATAAATTAGTTCTTTTTTTTCTTTTTTTTCTTTATATAATATAAACCTAATATTATATATTATAGGTATAATAAATAAAATAGTAATTTAATATACTGTTAGATAATTTTATTTGTTATAGTTTTTTAGTTTATAGTTTTTCTTTATTTTAGAGCAATTATATAAAAAGATATTATAGCTAAAAAAAAAAAAAAGCTAGTATTATAATAGCAGCATTAGCTATATATAATACCTTTTATGTAGTATTAGTAGCTTACTTATATAAGCAGTATTTATATATAGAATTTTTTTATAAAAGGAGAATTCTGCGTATAAAAGCTTTGCTTTTATATTTAAATAAAAAATAAATCAATATATAAAGTATTTATTTTACCTATTTGTTTACGTATAATATTGTACCTCTAGCTATTTAATAATTAAACCTTTTTTTTTTCTTTTTTTATTATAAACTTTAAATAGGGCAATAAATAACTACTTTTAGTATTTAACATTTTTTTCTTTTAATAAAGTTAATAATTTAATATAATAGCTGCATAAGTAGGCTAAGTAATTATAGCCTAAATTTATTCTTGTTTACTAATTAGGTTTTTACTTAAATTTACTATAATTTTTATATATATTAGTAAATTAAACTATAATATATTATAGCTTTTATATATACTTTAAAACCTTATCTAAATATAGCTATAAAAATTAAATAAAAGGTTATAAAATAATAAGTTTTTTTTACTACGTAATAATATTTAGTTATTTATTTTAAGCAGTATTATTATTGTTTTTTTATTTTAAACTAATTATTATATATACTTTTACTACCTATATATTCTGCTATAAATATTATATTAAAAGCCTTTTATTATTCTATAGTAATATTAAAAAAAAGAAAAAAGTATGTAATAGTAGCTCTAAGGTTTTAAATATAACAAAAAGCTAATACTTCTTAAATAAATTAATAAAAACCTTAAAAGTCTTTAGCACTATTTTATAGAGTAAAGTAGTACCTCTTTTTAGTAGCACCTGCTACTAGCTATAAGTTAAATAAGGAGCCAAAAGCTTTACGCATATATAGCTAAATTCTTAGTTTTAGTAGCTTTACTACTTTTTTCTAAATAAAGCATTTTTTATTCTACTACTTTAATTTTTATTACTTATAATTATAATTATTAAATTAGTATTTTTATGTAGTTCTAACTATAAAAACTAAACTAAATTAAATTATATAACTATTATTTTAATTTTTTAAGATTAAAAAACCTTTTTTTATTACCTAGCAATATTAGTTATTTTTATATGCTTATAATAAATATAGTATTAATTTAATACTATAACTATTTTAATTAAAGTAAATATTATTGCTAAATTTTTTAGCATTAAGCTTTTTATACTAATTTTATTGTTTTACTTTTATTAAAACTTATAAATAATTAAGCAATTAATAAAGCATATGCTTAATATTATACCTTTATATTTTAAAAAATAAAAAAACTTAAAATTATATAAAATATATTTTATAATTAAAAATATTAAATTTTTATAAATATTATAAATTTATAAAAAAATACTAATTATTAAAGCATATTTTATAATTAAAAACTTTTTACTTTTTTTTACTAAATATAATAACTAATAAAAACATTAATTAAGTATACTTATTAGCTATTTAAAATATATATATTTTATATAATAGTTTAACTTTAAATAAAAAGTATTTTATTATTATTCTTTTATAAAATTTTTTTTTTTATAATATTAACTTATTTATATAAATGCTATATTTAATAAATATTTACTTAAACATTTGTTTAACAATATATTAAATTTGCTTTTAAATTTAGCTTAACTAAAAGCTAATATATTAGATTTAGCTAGCAAATTAGTAGCTTTAGCAGCTAAATTAACTAGCGTTTTATAATTCTTTTTTACTTTTAATTTTAATTACTTAAGTCTGCTTATAAACCTTATAAAAAAGGTATATAAGTATACTTAAAATAGCTTTTATACTATAAGTATTAAGCTTAAAAATATATATTTACTTATACTTAATTAAAATAACTTTAATAATATATATATATAAATACTAAATAATAAAAAAGCAATTAGCAGTATATAAAAAAATATTAAAAAAATTGCTAGTATATATAACTAGTTATAAGCTTTTATATAAAAAGTATAATTTATATTTAGCTTAAGCTAAGCGTTAAAAACTTCTATATAAAGTTAAACAGATTTATTTAATATATAGCTTACTATAAATAATATATTTAGTATATAACTTATTATAAATAGCATAAGTATGCTTTTTTTTTTACTACTAGTATATAAATTATTAAACAAAGCTATAAATAAAAAACTAAAGTTCTAAGTTAAAACTAGTAATAATTTACTAAGTAATTTAAGCAATAGTAATAATAAAAAAAATTATTATAAATATAATAACAATAAATATAGCTATAGATTTAGTTATAAACTTAGTATATATTATATTACTTTTAAAGCAGAATTTGCTTTTATAAAAAAAAGTACTTATAAAATTAAGTATAATAACGTTGGTAATTTTAATTTTAAATAAAAAAACTTTAATAATTATAGTATAGTAGCTAATAAAAAAAATATTATCTATACTAATATTTACTTATTTATTAACTATATTAATATTTTAATTAAATATAAAAAAATATGTTTTTTTAATATTAGTTAAATCTTTAGTATTTTTAATTACTTAATAATAAAGTTAGCTTTACTATAGTAAAATAATAAAATTAGCGCTAGTAACTACTATATTTAATAAAAAGTTAGCTTAAATAAAGTACTTTTTAAGCTTAAAAACCGTTTTAAATTTAAAATAAGTTATATTACTTAAAAATTTCTTTAGTAAAATATTCTTTTTATATAATATTGCTAAAAATTATAATATCTTACTTTAATATATTTAGTATAAATAATATTATATTTATACTAATAGTACTTTAAAATATAATAATAGTAATTAAATTAGCGTTATATAAAATATTTATAATTAATAAAATAAAGCACTTACTAATTATATCTAGCTTTTTAAAAAAAGAAATATTAAAAAAGTATATAAAAAAAATTAAAAAAGCTTACTATAAGTTAAAATATAAAGTAAAGCAATATTATTTAAATATTAAACTTAAGCTTAATTACCTTAAAGTAAATAATTTAACTATTATATAAGCTTAATTATTTTATTTATTTTGTTAAAATAATTATAATTGTAATTATAAACGCAAATTTAATAACAATTACTTATATTATAACTAAAGCTAAAAAAAATGTTATTTTAAAAGCTATAATTGCTATTATAACTATAATTAATCTTAAAATAAAAAATAAGATTATATATAAAACAGTAATTAAAACTATAATTAAAACTATAACTATAATAGCAATTATAATTAATATTATAATAGAAATTATAACTAATAGCAAAATAAAAACTATAATTATAACTATAATTAATAAAGTAATTAAAGCTAAAACTATAATTACTTATATAGTTAAAACTATAATTGTTAAAAAAGATATTGCAATAATAATTATAACTATATATACTTTGTAAAAAAAAAAGCTAACAATAAAACTTTTAATATAAAAGCTTTAGTATTTAAAAATATTAAATATTAAAGTAGATATTTTTTTTATTATTTAAATATAGCAATTATATATTATAAATACTATAATAAGTATAAATTGCTAGCTACTTTTTATTTATATTTAAAATATTATAAGTTTAATATTTAATTAAAAATATTAAGCATACTTTTTTTTATTAATTTTGTTTAACGTATTTATAAATATTATACTTAAAAGTTATTTTTATAAAACTTGTTATTTTAACACTTTTAAAAATATACTATAGCTAAAAAAAGTACTATTTATAAACTTAAAGGTATATTAAGCAGCTACTTAGTATTTAAAGTAGCTAAAAAAAAACTAGTGCTAATATAAGCAAGGTTTTTAATATAAAAATTTTTATAATTAAAGTATTTAGCGCTAACTAAATTAATAAAGTATTATACTTTAGTTATATTTACTTTTACTTTAAAGTATATTTTAACTTAAAAGTTAAAAATATAAAAATTTATACTAATTTTAAAACTAGTAAAACTATAATTAGTTAGTTATACTTTAATACTTTTAAATATACTATTATTAAAAAAATTAGATTTATAATAACTATAAATAATACTTTTATAACTTTTATTAAATAAGCTACTTTTATTTTTTATATTTATAATATAAATAAAAGCAAAAAACTTTTTATTATTAAATATAAAAAAAAAATAAGTTATTAAAAACTATTTTTAACTTAGTATACTTATTAGTAATAATTTCTTTTAGCTATATAATTTTATAATTAATTATAATAGTAGAATTATTATTTTTAAAAAATTTAATAACTTTACTATTTTAATAAAAGTTATAATATAAAGTTTTAAATATATATAAAAAGTAACTAATAAAAAAATATTATAATTTAAAATAATAAAAGTATTTATTTTTAAATAAAGTATAAGCTTTTACTAAAAAACTAAAACTTTTATTTTATAATTATATATAAAAATTTTATAAATATTCTTATTAATATATATACTTTTAAAATAGTACTAATAATAAATAATATAGCTACTTTAGTAAAAATTGATAAGAATATTAAGTTAAACTAGATTTATAAAAATTAAAATAGCAATATATATATTAGTTTATAAAAAAAGGCTATAAAAACTTTAGCTTTTATTTTTATTTTACTTCCTGCTTTTTTAGCTAGAATTATTAATTTTAAATCTTTAGCTACTACTAACTTAATAATAGCTATAAATACTAAATTTAATATATTACTAATTATTAAAGCATTAGCTACTAATAATATTTTAAATAATTTTATATATATAAATAAGCTTATTAGTAAAACTATTTAGCTATTTAAAATTAATATTTTAATAACTTTAATATATATTTTAAATATATTTATATTTAAAGTATTTAATATTTGTAATAATATATAGCTATTAAGTATATTTTTTATTAATACTATATTTAATGTAATTATAAATACTAATTACTAATTATTTTTTAACTTTTATATTTTAAAATTAAATAAACTTTTTAAGCTAAAAATAGTAAATCTTTTTATAAACTTTAGCATTAAAAAGCTAATAAATCTTTTAAAAGTTATTATTAAAAATAGCATATATATTTATTTTAAATATTCTTTTAAAGCTACTAAATTTGCTAAAATTGTTTAATTATATAATATATAAACTAATTAAAGCAAAATAAATATATTAAAAAATAAATAGCTAAAAGTTTTTTTTATTAATAGTTAATAAAAAGTAAAACTAGCTATATATTTTTATTTACTTAATTATTATAATATAAAAGTTTTTAATATAATATATAATTTTTTTTATAAAAAAAACTATTTAATATAAGTTAATAAAGCTATTTTTTTTACTTATATTATTTTTATTACCTAGTATAAAATCTATAGCAAAAATAAAACCTAAATAGTTATTAATTCTTAAGCGCTAAATAAAGTAGTAGTTTTTAATAACTATTTTTTTTTACTATAGCGTAATATTATTAGCAGTTTATTAAGCAAGCATTATATTATAGTAGTTAATATAACTGGTTTTTTTTATTAATTTAAAGTATATTTTAATTATAAAAATAAGTTTATAGTAATTAGTTTATAAAAAATCAAAAGATTTAATATTGCATTAATAAGATTTTGCAATTTATTTGCCTATATATAATAGTATATAAATTAACTTTTTTAAAGTTATTTATATTATTGCTATATATTTATTAATAATATTATTATTTTTTTAAACAGCTTTAATAAATATATTAACTATTTTAATATTATTTTTAGGCTTTTTTAAACCTAAAATATAGGTATATTTTTTATAAAGTCTTTTATTAAATACTTTTTTATTAAGCTATTAAAATTCTATGTTAATATATTTAATATATTTATTACTGCTTATAAAGTATAAGCTTTAAAATAATTAGTATTTTTAAACTTACTTAAGTTATTTAAGCAATATTTAAGCGTTAATAGCTTTTTATATAATTTTTTGCTTTACTATATATAGTTAGTAGAGCTTTTATAAAAGCAGAAAACTATTTTATTTATAAAAAAATAATAAAAAAACAAAGTAATTAATAGTAACTTTAGCTGCCAAAAGTACTATTACTAATTAATGTTTTATAAAGTTATTTTTATTAAACTAGCCTTTTTTAAAGCAGTATAAAACGCTATATATAATAATACTATAATTTATTATTATAATTTTAATTAAATCTTGTTTTTATAAATTAATAGATTATATAAATAAAGCTTTAGCATAATATTATTTTATACTATAAAAAGATATATATAGTTTTTTAGTAGTATTATTCTGTTTATTAAAATATAACTTATAATATATTTAAGTTATTGCTTTTTTAGCGCTAAAATTAAATATAAGTTTTTAAAATTAGAAATTATATACTTAATTTAAGCTATAAAAAAACTTTATATAATTATTTACTTTAATAAGTAGCAAGTTATTATTTTTACTAATTACTTTTTTATAAAAAGTATTATTAACTAAATTATACTTAATATCTTTATAACTAATTAAACTAATTACTAATTTATTAATTTATTTATTTACTTGTTTTAGTATAAATTATAAGTATACTATTTTTTTAAATATTTAAACTATATTTCCAATATATTTAGCTAGCTAAAAGCTATATAAAATGCTACTAATAATATAAGCAAGCTATAGCGCTTAAATAAGCTAGCTATTTTAAACTCTATTTAAAATATCGTAGAATATATAGTTAAAGCTATTATAAATAAAACCTAAAAATAAGATTTTAAGCTTGCTTATAAAGCCAATTTCTAGTATAAAAAAATCTTTAATAAATTAAACGCTAATAAGTTTTATAATAATAATAAAAGCGTTATTATTTTTTTAAAACCTAAGTACTTTTTTTGCTTTATTAATAAATTAATTTATAATATATATACTAAAATTAAGTAGCTTTATGTACTATATAGTATAATATAAAAAGTATTTAAAATAATATATAATAAAAAATATTATGTTAGTTTAAATTATATAATAAGTAACTTTAAAAGCTAATTAATCTACTATAAATTCTAATTAATTAAAAAGTATATTAAATGCTATTTTAGTTATAAGTTTAACTAAATAGATTAATTAAAGCTTATTAAAAATCTTTAACTTATATATTTTATATATTTTCTATTTATATAAACTATAGCGATTAACTTTATTTTATTTCTACTTTTAATTAAATTAATTAGTATTTTATAGCAATTAATAAATAAAGCTTACTATAAGTATTATAATTATATAATAATAGCTTTATACTTTATATTTAAACATATATTATTTCTGCTTAGAAATAAAAAGTATACCGCCGAAAAATAAGCTACTATTTTTATTAAGCATTTATTACTAAGTAATTAAGATATATTAAAAGGTATAATCTTTAATTGCAATTATAAGTTTATATTTAATTTTTAAAAAGGTATATAAAAAGCCTTAAGTATAAAGCTTTTAATAACTATAGCTTACTACTTATAAAAAGATAAGCTATTTAAACATAAAAACTAAACAATAAAAATTATAATACAAAATTATAACTTTATTAATTTAAAGTTTAATTAACTTAAAATTATATCTTTTTTATAATAAAACCTAAATTTAGCAAAAAATTAAACAATATAATTAATACTATATAAATAGCTATTTAGATTTAAATTACTTAAACTACTAAATATAATAACTAAAACTTAAAATTAACTTATTTAAAATATCTAAGTATTATAAAACTATTTAAAATAAAACGCTAATTTATATATAAACTTTATAGCAATATAAGCTAAGTAGTACTATAATAAAAAGCATTATATATTAAAATTTAAGCTTAAAAATAATGTTTTACTATATTTATATAATAGCTATTATTTTTTTAACAAGCTGCTAAAAAAGTATTTATAATAATAAGCTAAATTATAAACTATTAAATATAAAATAAATAACTTAGCTTTTAAATTAAATATTTTTAAGTACTTATATATATATCTTGTAGTATTAATAACTTAGCTATAACTTATAAAAAGTAATAAAAACTTTTTCTATTATACTATTTTTTTTTTTAAATTAGTTAAAGCTAACTAATATTTTAATTTAAATAAAAGCAAAAAAAAAGTCTATAAAGTAAAATATATCTTTTAATATTATCTTAATTATAAAAAAACTAAGTTTAATTACTTTATTAAATAGTAAAACTAAAGTTATAAATATAATTATTAGTATACTAAGTATTATTTTTAGTATTTAAAAGAGTTAATTAATATATATTAAAAAAAATATAAACTAAAGCTTATAATTAAGAAAGTATTAGCAAAGTTAGCGTTTATAGCAGCTATACTTATTGCTATAGCTTTTACTATAGAAAAACTAGTCTTTAATATATCTTAATGTTGCAAACGCTTATACAAGGTTTAAGCTAAACCTAAAAAATAAAACATTAAAAAATTATAAAAAAGCTATTATAATTAGAAAAATTAATAAATATACTAGTAATAAAAAGAAATTAAAAATAGATATAATTTCTATAGCTACTAAAAGTAATAGCTTTTTTTTTGTTGCTTAATATTTTAATAAAAACTTTAAAAGTCTTTAGTATTACTTTATAAAATAAAGTAGCACCTTTTTTTAGTAGCACTTACTACTAGTTATAGATTAAATAAAAAGCTAAAAGCTCTATGTATATATAGCTAAATTTCTAGCTTTAATAGCTTTGCTACCTTTTTCTAAATAAAGTATCTTTTATTTTACTACTTTAATCTTTACTACTTATAATTACACCTATTATAAATATAATAAAAAGCTTAATATTATATATAATAGCTTAAATTTATAATTTATTGCTTTATTAATTAGTTTTATTATTAATAGCGTTTTAAAAGCCTATATAAATAATAGCTTTAAAAGTTTTTAAGTTAATTAAAATAACTATACTTTTTAAGCACTACTTACTAATCTTATAATAGTATTACTAAAAGATATATATTTAAACACTAAGGCAGTATAATTTAAAGCAATTTTTTTAAGTAGCATTTTGTTAAACTTTAAAGTATTAACTATTTATAAAACAATTTTCTTAAACGTTTATATATTATTTAAAACTTATAATAAAATATCTTATAATAAAAGATCGTTTTAGTAGTATAATTTAAGTAATAGCTAATTTTAGCTAAAGATTTTTCTGCTTATATTAATTAAAGTTATTTTAAAATTTATACTAATAATAATATTTAAAGACTTAATATTTATATATATTAGTTTATAATTATATATTTAATAAAGTGCTAATATAAGCTATAATACCTATTGTTTTTAAAGTTAGCTAAGATTTAATAAAAGTAAAGCATTATATAGTATGCCGTTTAAATAATGCTTAAAAAATAAGCTATATATTATAATACTTCTACTTTAGCTTGTTTTAAAGATTTAATATAAGTTAAAAGAAATAATAATAGCTACTAGCTATATAATGTCTTTTATACTATATAGAATTTATAAGTTCTAAAGTTCTTAAAGTAAAACTTTAGTATTAGCTAGCTTATAAAACCTTATTTATTTCTTTAAAAATATATAGTTCTTTATTAATACAAATTAAATAAATACTAATTATAAGCTTCTGCTTTCTTTTTAGTAAAGCAAGGTTTTTTATAAGTACTTATTAGTTATTATATAGTAGAAAGCATATATATATAAGATCTTCTTATAAAATAATTTACAAATTATAAAAAAAGCAAATATATATATTAAATGCCTTAAGTTAAACACTTTATAGTAGTAGTAATATAATTGTAATATCTTTTTATAATATAATCTATATATTATTAATAACGCAAATATATATATTATATAGCTTAAGGTATATATTTTAAAGCAGTAGTAATATAATTACAATATATTTTTATAAAATAATCTATATATTGTTAAAAATGTAAGTATATATATTATATAGCTTAAAATATATACTTTGGCGCAATAGTAATATAATTGCAATATATTTTTGTAAAATAATCTATAAATTATTAATAATATAAGAAAATATATTATATAGCTTAAGTAAAAAGTTAGAGAGTGTAAGCTTAGTAATTATATTATTTAATAGTAAGCAGTAGCTAAAATTAAATAAATAGCAAAAACTTTTAAAGTTTTTTTTGCGTTAAAGCTAGCTTAAGTTAAATTAAAGTATGCTTTTAAATATAACTTTAATATGCTATTACAACAAAGAGTTTTTAAATATAAAACATAAAAAGCACTTGATTTATTAAATATTTTTAACTTTATTATATTAAATATTTTCTATATAAGTTTTTAAAATAAAACTTAACGATTTTTTTATTAAAAAAGAAATTATTAATTTGAAATTTTAAATTATAAAAGTATTAGTAAATAAATATAGTAAATCTATAAGTTAATAGAAATAAGCCTTGTTATATTTAATATATACTATATAATTATATTATATATTTGCTATTTTTTTAATGTTTATTTATACTAGTTATTAAACGATATTATTACAGCTATATAACTATTTGTTATACTATTTATAATTGTTTTACTATGTATGCATAAACGGTTATAGCTACATTTTTTGCTTCTACTAACGTTTTAATAAACTTATAATTAAGCAATATTGCTAAATTTGCTTTCTTTTTAGCTAAAATTTTGCAATTATATTTGTTATATCTATTACTAATAATAATTATAAAAAGTAAAACATACGTTATTTTAGCTTATTTAACTTATTAAAATAGCTATTATATCTATTTAAAAGTAAACTGCAAAAAAATATTATATAAAAGCAAATATCTTTAGCTTATATTAGTATTAGTTATTATATTAGTTATTATATTAGTTATTAAAAAATGTAAAAATAAAGTATAAGTATAAAAAATGCTTATATTTTTACAAATTATATTATTTAGTATAATTTTTATATTAGTTTTTATATATATTGCTATATTAGTTATTTTATTTTATATTTTAAGCTTAAGTATATATTTATTAACTATTAGTATTTTATAGTATAAGTTTATAAATATATAGTTATTTTGCAGTTAAAAGTTAAATATAAATTAGTTTAATAAGTAATTATATAAAAAAAAAAGAAATATTATATATTTAGACTAGATTTTTATAGCTAGTATAGCTTTTTTATCTTTATTTTTAAGTATAGTTAGTGTTATAATAGCGGCATTAGCTGCGCGCAATATCTTTTGCGCGGTACTAGTAGCTTATTTAGGTAAGCAGTATTTATATATAAAATTCTTTTACAAAAGGAGAATTTTGCATACAAAAGCTTTACTTTTATACTTAGATAAAAAATAAATTAATATACAAAGTATTTATTTTACCTATTTATTTATATATAATATTATACCTTTTAGTTACTTAATACTAATTAGTATTTTTAGCTAAAGAATATAAATTAGCAAGAGTAAAAATAGAATTTTAACCTAGTTATATAAGGCTATATATTCTATATTATACTTTAGTTCTTTTAACAATAAATTAATAAAAAAAAGAAATTAATTACTTTATTATACCTTGGTATAGCTTTTATATAATAGTTTAATTAATAGTATATAATTATGCTATTTTAATAATTATTATATAAATTGTATAAAAGTTTGCTTTATAATTAAATTTTTTTTTTTCTTTTTATTTTTTTTTATATTTATAACTATATTAAATAATAATTAATCGTATAATAGCTATTAAAAGCAGTTGTATAAAAATGCTAAACCTTTTAAAAAATAGCTACTAATTTTTTTAAATAACGTTTTATACAAGTTTATAGCTAAAAAAATTGCTAAATATACTAGTTTTACTTTAGCTACTATATAAAGTAAAATTAACTTTTTAGCATATAATAATATTTTATAAGACTTAAATATAGCAACTTAAAAATAGATTAATATATAAGCTATATATTTATATACTAAATATAAATAAACTTTATATAAGCTTAAAAATCTTTAAAAAAAGTTAGCAAAAGATTTTAAGCTAGCTAGTATTAAAAAACTATAACAAATTAATATAAAAATTATTAAAAAAATCTATAATATATTTTATATAAAAAGTATTCTAAATATAAAACCTATTTTATATATAAAAAGAAACTATATTATATAGTTTTTAAAAAGTAGATATATTTTAGCATATAAACTTTAACTTTTTATATAAGCTTTTTAAATAATTTTAACTTTTTTTACTTTAAGCTAGTAATTCTTTAGCTAAAATAACAGAAATTTTTTTATATAATAAAATAGCTTAGCTATTCTTACTTTTATAACTAAAATATAATTTTAAAATAACTTTTATATATAAAACTAGCAAGAATTTATAACTTAAAATACTAAACTATTATATAATAATTAAGCACTAAAAGTATACTTTAATAAAATAATTTTATTAATTAAATAATACTTATTTTTTATACTAACGTATAATTATGCTATATAAGCTAAAAATATGTTATACTTTTAATATATAATAAAATATCTAGTTATATAATACCTTTTATAAACTTTTAGGTAGTTAGTATTTTATATAATACTAAAAGTAAAAATATCTATTTTTAGAATTTAGATTTTCTTATTATATAATATTTAAAATAAAACTATTCTATTAGCAAAATACTAAATATTTTTAAAAACTTAGCAAAAAAAAAAAAACTATTTTAAAAAGCTATATAACTTACTATATAATAAAGCTTAATAGTTTATTAATTTTTGCTAGAAACTAAAAATTATAAAAAATTAGTTTTATGCTATATTTTTAACTATTTTAATTAATTATATAAGAAATTATTATATATACTATATTAATTTTAATTAAATATAAAAAAAAACATATAATATTATAGATTTATACTTTAATATAGTTATAAACTATAACTAATACTAGACTAATTAAACTAATATTACTTTTATATAAATATATAAGTAAAAGAAAAACCTTTTTTTATATAAAGTATTAGAAGTTATAATTAATAAGCTATTAAAAGTATAAAAAGTACTAAAAACAAAGTATTTTAAAGAAATATATTTTAGTACTACTGTTATATAAGTATACAAAAGTATACTAGAATTTAAAATAGCATTTATCTTTGAAAAACCTATATATAAAAGCTTTTTTTTTAATTTTTAATTGTATTTCTAAATTAAAAGCAACTTATTAAACAAGCACTTTATATAAAAAGTAAAAAAAACCTATTATATAAACCGATACTATAATTAAGCTAATTATTATACCGCGTAATATAAAAATACTAAATACTATTTCTATAAAACATAGAAATAGTATTTTAGCTAAAATTATATAAATACTTACTTTTAAAAAAACTTATATATAAATAAAAAATACTTTATTTGCTATAAAAAAAATGTTAATTAATAAATTATACCTTTTAAAAAAAAGCTTATATAAAAAGTTAATATTTTAATATATATAAAATAATGTTTAATGTTAAGCTAATTTTAGCAAAGTTTTTTACTTATCTTATTAAATATAAAAGATATTTAAACTTATATAAAGATAAAAAAAAAGAAAATTTAAATATATATAAAAAAAATGTTGCATAATATATTATAAATAATATATTTATATACTATATAATATAAAAAAATATTTAAATAGTAATAATAAATTAACTTTTAAATTAGTTTATACTAAATAACTAGTATTACATAAAATACTAAGGCATTATTTAAAATATAAGCGCTTTAAAATTCTTAACTATAAAAAAGCTATAAATAAAAGTATATATATAAGAAAATCCTAATACAAAGATTAAATAAATATTTAGAGCAGCTAAAATAAGCTTTAATAAAAGTTATATAATAACTTTAATTAGCATAATTAAAATTAATAACAAAATTAGTTGTATAACTTTTTATATATTAAATACTTTTACTTTGTTTTTCTTTTTACTTAAAAATATAAACTAATAAAAAGCCTACTATAATAATATAAAAAATATTATTATATAAAAGAATAAAAGTACTATTTTTATTATATATAAATAAAGTTACCTTTTTTTTAATATTAACTTATATAAAATAGCTAGCTATTTTACTAAAATTAAGCTATAATGCCTATATAAACATTTTAAATACCTTTATATAAAAAAGTTATATAAAATGCTAACTTATATAAAATATAAAATTAAATAACTAATTTTAAAAAAAATCTAAAAGTTTTATTACTATTATTAAATATATAATAAAGTATTATGTTGCTTTAAATTTATAATTAAAAATAACTGCAAATTTAACTATAAAGTAGTTATAAATATAGTATAAATAAGAAATTAAAATATACTATATATAATTAATACTATAACATTATTTTAAGCAGCTACTTTTTTAAAATTTATGTTTATACAAAATATTTAAGAAATATTATATAAATGCTAAATTAATATTTACTAAAAACCTTTTAATAATATTATATATAATTTAAAAATAAACTTTTTATTAAACAAATTTTAAAATTATATAAAAATAATAGATATATAATGTTATAAAATATTTATTAAAGCATATTAAGCAATTAAAAAGATAAAACGAGTATATAAACTGTTAAAATATATATATAATATTTTTTAAAAAAAAATTAATATATAAATAAATAATAAGTTAATCTTATAAATAGTAGTTAAAGCGCTAAATAATATAGCTAGACTAAATAGTTTTATACTAATTTTTTTTGTTTTTAAAGTATACTTATATATTAATAAAGACTTTTTTTTTTTTTTAGCTTTTGTATAAAAAATAACAGCTATTTAAAAAGTAATAAAAATATTATAAAAAAATTATATAAAAGTTAAAATTAATTATACAATTAAAAAATAAAATAAACTATTTTTGCATAAAGTATTTATACTTTTTTTTTAAAGTAAAGTTTTAGTATAAAAAAAAAAAAAAAGATAAAAAAGCTTATATAAAATTAAAGCAATTAAAAAATCTAATATAATTGTTTTTTTAATTAATAAATTAATATACTTTTATTATATATAAGTTAAACTATACTACTATATAAAAAATGCTTAAACTAAAAATGCAAAAAAAAATAACATATAATTAGTATAACTAGCAATTATATAAAAAAAATATAGCTAATTAAAAAAAAAACCTACTATATACTTATTATATAAAGCTTAAATATTATAAACTTTTTTAACTATAAAAGAATAGTAAGCTTTTAAGCTAGTAATTAAGCTTTATATAAATAGAATTATTATAATCTTTAAAAAGCTATTTAAAAAGTTAGATATAATAAAAATTAACAAATTTATTATATAAAATATTTTTAAATTTATTGTTTATAACTTAAATATATATAAAAAAAAGTATATTTTTAAGTTTTACTTTATATAAAAAGTAAAAAAAAAGAATACTAAGCTATATAAAAAATTAAAGCTTATTATATAAAAGTATAATAATGCTAAAAAAAGCATAATTTTAATTTAATTATTAATAATTTAATAAATAAGCTAATAATTAATTTTAGCTTTTAAATCTACCTTTATATAAAACTTTAAAATAATATATAAGCTTAAAAATATTATTTAAGTATATATTTAATTAAAAAATAAGCTATTATATAATATTTATATTTATTTATTTTTAAAGCTAAAAAATAAATACCTTTTAAAAACTATTTTATAAATTGTATAACCTTTATATAGTTTAGCTAAATTTAAGCTATACTAGTTTAAAATATATTATTAATACTACTAAAAAAAACTTAAAATATAAGTATTTATATATAATTTATGCTTACTTATTATATATAATAACTTAAATACTTTTAAAATAACTAGTATATAAATAAATAATACCTTAAGCTTTATAACTTTAAAGTTTTTATTATATAAAAAAAAGAAACTTTAGCAAGTAAAGCTTTATATAAAGCTAAAAAAAACTTTATTTTTTAACTATTTAATTAAATTTAATAGTAAAAAAATTAGTTTATATAGTTAGAATATTATAATAATATAAAAAAGCTAAGCTAAAAATTTTGCTAAAGTTAACTTATATATAAAAAAGTTTATATAAGCTTATATTTTTTAATAAGCTTAAAAAGCATATATTAGTAGTATATATTAATTAAAAGTAGCTTATAATTTTACTATTGTAGCTTAAATTACTAAACTATAATTATATAATATTAAAATACTAAATAAATAAATTAAATAATAGTAAAATAACTTATTTAAAAAACTTATATTTATTTTTTTTAACTTTTATTATATAAAGCTATTTATTTTTATAAATAATTTATTTATAAATAATATAAATATAACCTTTTAGCTTAAATTTATTATTATATTAGTAATTAAAACTTATATAAAAGATATAATAAATTTAAACTTTAAAATTTAAAGCAATATTGTATACTAAAGTTTAAATAAATATAAATATATTATATAAAGTATTTTAGCTAGCAAGTTTTACGGTATAATAAGCGGTTTTAATAATACTATTACTTTTTATATAACTTTTTAAAAAGTTATAAAAGCATTAAACTTATTTTTAATATTTGCTATTTTTTGCTTAAACTTAAAATTATTATATAATTGCTTAATTAAACTAAAAATAATGCAAAAAAAAAATTAATAATTAATATTATATTTTTTTAAAAATTATATAAAAAAAAAGAAATTTTTAAAGTATAATAAATTAATAGTAAAAATAACCTTATAGATATATTTATTAAGCATACTTTAAATTAAGTATTAAAAACTTTAGTTTTAATTAATAAACTATTTATATAAATAAAAGCATTAATTAAAAAACTATAAAAGGTATACTTATATATAAAAAAGATAGCTAAATTAAAAAAAAGTAAATATTATATATAAATAGTTAAAAAAAATACAAAAATATAAAAAATAACAAATTTTTTATTTATACTTTAAAAAGTTATAACAAATAATTATTTCCTCTTTTTTTATATATAAAAGTTTTTTTTTCCTTTTTTTTTTTTTATAGCTCTTGCTAAAAATACTACGCTTTATATAAGCATTAAATATATATACTATATATTTCTTTTTAAAAGCTAAATATCTAATAATACTTAATAAATAGTACTTTAATATAGTAGTAATAACTGCTTTAAAAACTATTAATATAAAATAAAATTATAACTTTTTAGCTTTAAATAAGAATTATTTAAAAGTATTTTTTTTAATAGATAATTTTTATTTATATGTTTAAAAAAACGTTATTTAGTAATACTTAAAAGAAAATATTGGTTAATAAAGCAGCAGTAATTATATCTTTTTTGTTTTATTATATAATAAAATATATTAGCTAAAAAATATATTAGAACTTATTTATATAAAAATAAAAATAAGAAAAATCTATATATATTTATACAAAATAATTATATAAAGGCTTAGTAGGCTTAACTTTTAGTAAAAAAGCTATATATTTTTAAACTATTTTTTATTTATATAAAGTTATAAAACTATAAAATACTACTTAAAAGTAGTAATAGTAAGCATAAGTAAGCAGCAGCAGTAAAACTAACAGCAGTTATACTGCTACTGCTACTACTAATTCTTTAAAAAAATTATTGTTAGTTTAAACTATTAAGTAACAAAAAAAATCTTATATATAATAGTAATAGTAATAGTAGTAGTAATATTACTGCTGCTATTACTGCTGCTACTATTATTATTACTACTATATAATATTTATTATTTTAAAGTTAGTATAACTTTAGAATAAAAATGAAGGCATATATATAACAAATATATATATATATATATATATACATGCAAAAAAAAAAAGAAAAAAAGAAAAAAAAGGAAAAAAAGTATTAAAGCGACTAAGTAAACAGATAATAGTTATACAAGCTTTTAAACCGTTAATAAAAAAAAGTATATATAAAGAATATATAAACTAATTCTTTTTTTTTTTTTTATATAATATAAACCTAATATTATATATTATAGATATAATAAATAAAATAGCAATTTAATATACTGTTAGACAATTTTATTTAATATAGTTTTTTAGTTTATAGTTTTTTTTTTGTCTTAAAGTAGTTGCATAAAAAGGTATTATAGCTAAAAAAAAAAAAAGAGCTAGTGTTATAATAGCGGCATTAGTTACGCGTAATACTTTTTGCGTAATATTAGTGGCCTACTTATTTAAGCAGTATTTATATGTAGAATTTTCTTACAAAAAGAAAATTCTATATACAAAAGCTTTGCTTTCGTACTTAAATAGAAAATAAATCAATATATAAAGTATTTATCTTACCTATTTATTTATATACGATATCGTACCCTTTAGCTACTTAATAGTTAGCGTATAAAATAAGATTTTATATTTTGTTTTTATAAAATATAGTACTTAAATTATTATATTTTATAGTTTAAAATAAAAAAGATATAGCATAAAGTTTAGCATTATACTAGTATATATAAGAAAAAAAAAGAAATAATATAACTTAAACTTAAATATAAAAATATAAAAGGCAAATAATAAAGCTAGTTATATATAATATACTATATAATAATATAAATACTTACTTAAAAGCCTATTAGTTATGCTTTTATATTTAGTGCTTTAAAAAAGGTTTATATATAATTTATGCTATATTAATATAATAGTTAGAATTATATTTAAAGTTAATAGCTAATTAAAAGTTACTAATTATATTTAGTTAGCAAAAGTTTTAATTAAGTATGCTACCGTATACTTAAAAATTAGTTTAAAAATAAAAAGGTTGTTTAAATAAATAAACTATAGTAAGTATAATTATAAAAATTTATATAGTATAAAAAGGCTAAAGCATTATACTAGAATATGTTTAACATTATATATAGTTAATTTTAGCTATAATATTTTCTACTTATACCTTGTTTGTTTTTTAGGTAGCATTTTGCGTTTAAGTTTTTACTTTTAAATTTTGCTAACTTATATTGCGTTAATTATTTATAATATACCTATTAGTTATTATTTTTTAGCTTTTAATACTAGCTAGCTCTATTTTAATATAAAAAATAAGTTTAAAATTAAAAACTATTTTAATGCAAAGATTTTTAAGCTTTATAAAAAATATATATAATTTAATTACTTAATATTTAGTAACTCTTGCTAACTATATATATAAAGCAGAAAATATAATAATTTATAGTAAATAAATGCTTAAGATATTTATATTAATATAAATAAAAATACTGTAGCTATTATTATAAATATAAGTGCTTTATAAAAGTATATTAAAGTTTTTAATAAAAAAAAAAAAAATATAGTAAAACAAAATAAAAAAGAATATATAATAATATTATAAGTAAAAATAAAATGCTAATATATATACTTTAGCTTATATTATATTATAATACTAAAGTTTAAGTTTAGCTTTTTTTTAGCTTAATAGTTAACTGTTTTATTAGATTTAAAAAGTATATAAAATTAATAAATAGTTTTATATTAAAATTATTTAGTATAATTAAAATAATTATAGAATTATTTTTAGTTAGAATTTTTAAAATATTATAAAAGCTAATTTTATATAGCATTTTACTAATTAAAACTTTTAAAAAATTAGTATAAACTATATACTAACTTAGTATAATATATTATTTTATATTTTAGTAAAATTAATGTTATTTATTAGAATTAAATTCTAATATTTATGTAAAAGCTTTTATATAATACTGTAAAACTTTTTAGAAATGTTGGCTTTTTTTTACTAATTTTAAAACTAGTTTATAAACCTTTTTTTAGCTATACTTAATTAAGTAAGCCTAAAGGCAATAGTATACTAAAAAAATGCTTTATGTTTTAACTTATTATAAATAGTTATTAGTATAATTTATAAAACTTTATTTTTACTTTTTGCTAACTTTTTAAAACTAGGTTTTATATTTAAGTTTTTAAAAAAAGTATTATAATAAGATAGATTTAGCGTATTAATTTTTAAAAAGTGTTAATATAGCTTTTTAACCGCTTTTAAGCGCTTATTTTCTTCTAACTTTATTATTATATAAATAAAATAAATAGTATACTTAGTAGGAGTAGTAAAAGTAGTAAAAGTCTAGGTAGTAAAAGTAGAAATAGTAGTAAAAGCAATAAAAGTAATAGAAGTAGTAAAAATAAAAGTAGTAGTAAAAGCAGTAGAAGCAGTAGAAGCAGTAAAAGCAGTAAAAGTAGAAGTAGTAGTAAAAGCAGTAAAAGCAGTAAAAACAGTAAAAGCAGTAAAAACTGTAAAAGTAAATAAATAGAATAAATAAAATAAATAAAATAGATAAAATAAATAAAACGTTTTTTCTTATATTAGCTAAATTTTATATTTAATTACTAGTATTTAAGGTTAAACTATTGTTTTTAAAGCAAGCTACTGCTGTTTTAGTAGTTATAGTATAAACTGCTAGCAATAATAATATTAATATATATATATATATTTATATATTATAAGATAGCTTAAGCTATTAAGTTAAAGACTTATTTAACTTATTTAGTAATAGGTTTATAAATAATATATATTTAAGCAATTAATTAAAGTTATAGCTTATTTTTGCTATTATACTTTTTTTACACCTGCTTTAATTTTTTATATTTAATAATAAAACCTGATTTTTTTAATATAGCTTTTCTAGCTTTTTTATACTAAGTACTAGTTTTACTATTATATATTTTATTAAGTATAATAAATTTAAGCTTTAAATTTTTAAGTTAGTAATTAAAGTATTATGCTTTTTTTATTTAATATTTATTAAGGTTAGTTACTAGCTTTTAGCTATATTATAGCTACTAATATTTATAAAGTATAGCATTTATATTTAGCTTTTTTTATAATTAGCTTTAAAAATTAATATACTTTTATAATTAGTAACGCTTTTATTACTTAATTAACTTTTAGATCTAGATTTTATATATTATAAATTTATTTTTATTATTAGATATATTAGCTATATTGCTTTTACTAGCTATAAAATCTTGTAATAATTTTGTTTTAATTAAGAAATTCTATAGGCTTTTTTATTATTTTTTTAGGCTACTTTTTTTAGATTACTGCTTTAGCTAGCCTTAATAATCCCTAAAGCCTATAAATAGCTTTATTTTGCTACAATTGCTTTAATTTCTTTTATTGTAATTTTTATTATTAGGTTTAAGCTATAGCAAATATTGTTTATTTATTTATATTTTATTGTTAAGCTAGTATTTATTGCTAAGATATTCTAAAAACTATTATATAAATAACTAATGTATAAGCAAGCATTAAATGTAGGTTTAAGCAAAAGTATACTTTAAAGCACCGGTAGCAATTCTATATTAAATATTTATACTACTATATAAACAAAAACAAGTTTTAAAAGGTTTTTTAAAAGTAAATACTTACTTTTTAAAAAAAGCAAATATATAAAAATTATATTATATTGCTGAATAACTAGGTACTATATACTTTATTAGAAATAAAAGTAATATATTTTTATATTAATATTTGCTATAAAAGTTTTATATACTAAAGTTATAAAAAAACTTATATAAATGCTTTAAAAAAGCTAAATAAGCAAAGACTATTTAGCGCTAAAAAAAACTTAACCTTTTATATAATCTACCTAGTAATACTCTAATTTATTTAACATTTATTAAGCTAAAAAGCTTTTATAAACTATAAAAATTTTATGTAAAATTATTTTAGCACCTTTTATAAATTAGCTAAATACTTAAAGTACTAGGATTTAATTAAGAAAATATAGTATATTTGTTTTCCTTAATTTTCTTTTATTTATAACTTATAAAATATATATATAAGGTATATAGTATATATATATACATGCTATATTATAGTAGTAAGGTTATATTATAAGCTTTTATAACATAGTATGCTTATTTTTATTAACTTTTCTTTATTTTAAATATAAAGCGCTAGCAAAAGTATTATAAAATGCTTAAAATATTATTTATATGCTATATTTATTTATATAGTATACTTATGTATTTATTTTTATAGTATGCTTATTTTTATAGTATGTTTATTTTTATAATATGTTTGTTTTTATTTTGTTAAAAGCTAGCTTATATGCTTAATCTTATATGCCTTTATTATTAGGTTTAGTAATTTTAACCTTACTTTAAAAGTATTAAGCACTATATTTTGTTAGTTTAAGCTTTTATATGTTATTAAAGTATATATCTTAGATTATTGCTATAGTATGTATACTAGGCTTTTATAATTAAAAGTAAGCTAATATATCTTTAGTTTTTTTAAATTAATAAGCTTAAAGCAAATGCTTTTTTTAATAATACTAAATTAATACTAATATAAATTATTAGAAATAGTTAATAAATATATTAGCATTATTCTTTTATTTATATATATATAACTATAAATTAATAATATGCTATAGCAAGCTATAAAATATATAATAGTTAAAGTATAATACCTTAAAGTATAAAACTATTTTTAAAAAGCAAAAAAAAATATATAGTAAAGCTTAAAAAAAAATAGTATTATTATTAAGCTATATATAATATATTTTAAATTTTTGTATATATATATAAATTTATATATATAACTAATATGTTTACATTATTTATATTATATAATATTACTATAAATACTGCCTTTATATACTTTAATAGCTTTATATAGTTTTTTATATATATTAGACTTTTTTAAACTGCTTTATTTAAGAACTAATTAAAAAAAGATAGTATAATATCGAGCTTATATCTTTATATTATAGCTTTTAAGCTAAGTAAAATTTAGGTATTCTTATAGATTATATATCTAAATCTACTATTAGTTTTTAAATATATGCTAAATAAATGTTTAATAAATTGTTTAATATTTCTGCTATAAATATTAAAAGTTATTTAGTAATTGTTTTTGTTGCTATATAATACTTTAATATAGGTAACCTATATTTGTTGCTTTTTAAAATATATAGTATTTAAAGCATAAAATAAGTTATTAAATAAAACGGCTTTAGCTTTAGATATAGTATTTATTAAAAATAAATGCTAGAAATAATTTATTTATAAATATATAGCTAATAATAATTAAGGTACGCTAAAAGAACTATTGTTTATATTAAAAGTAAGAGTACTTAGAAGTAGTTATATATAAGGAGATTTATAGGTCGGTATACCTATTATATATGTAATAATAGAAATTTTAATTAATAGCGTTTGTAGTAATATAAACTTACTATAAGTATATAGCTTTAAGCAATATTAGTTATAATTAAAAGTATTGAAATATAAAATATACTAACGTTTTTTTTATAGCTTATTTTTTTAGCTTATTACTTTTTATTTTAGCTTAAGACTTATAATGTTAAAAAGTTTTATTATTATTGCTTTTTTATAATTAGGTGTTATACTATTTAATCTTTAAACCTTTTTTTATAGCTTTATTTAGCTATTAAAACAAGTACTACTAAAAGCTTTTCTTTTAGCGCTTTAATATACTAGGCAGACTATACTATTTTAAAAAAAGATTAAATTAATAAAGCCGAACTAATCTAGTTTAGTTTTATTTAGCTATAAAAGTTAGTAATTATAATAATTTAGTTTGCTTAAAAGCTAGTTAATATTAATCTCTTTAGTATTTATTAGGTACTTTTTTGGTTTATTTAGCTAACTAAAGAAACTATAATAAGTTAAACAAATAGTAAAATATATTTAAACTTAAAGAAAAACCCTACCTACTGCTTAAGCCTATTTAGAAAAAAATATATATAATTAATTAAGTTTTATATATTTTAAAATAATAAATAGTAAAAAACTTTATTTCTTATAACTTTATATATATTTTAATATTAAATATATATTTATTATTAATATTAAATATATTTAAACAATATATAAAGTATTATATATATTTATATTTTTTTATATATTAGAAGAAATAACGGTTAATATATCTTTTTTTAAAACGTTTTGTTTTTATATAGTATTTTTGCTTCTTACCTCTTTTATTTAAGCTTTATATATAAATAAAAATAGCAGGCAATAAAACTTAAAAGCTAAAAATAAATAAATTAAAGTAAAATAATAACATATTGTAGCATAAAGCTAACAATATATTAATTATAAAACCTATAGCACTAAAGCTATATAATATAAATAGCTTAGTAAAACGCTGTTTTATAAGAATATTTTTTTATAAGTATTTACTAGCGTAAGTAATTTATATTTTTGTTATAAGTATAGCTAAATAGTGCTTAAAAAATAATAATATAGTATTAGGCATTAATTATTTATTTGTTTTTATAAAAGTAGCTATATGCTTTATAAGTTATTTTTAGCCTTTTAAATAAAATAAGAATACTTTAGCTAGTATATATTAGTATTAGTATTAGTTATAAGCAAGCTATTTGTACTAATAAATATAATAAGGTAGTAATACTTAAAACTTAAATAGTTATAGTTTATATTTTAGTAGTTAGTATATATTTTACCGATTATTTTTCTAATAAGGTATATACTTAGGCTAAACCTTAGTATTTAACTATTAGGCTGCTAATTAGAAATTACTGCTAATATATTTATTAAAAGTAACTAAAAAGTAATTAAAAGGTAATTAGTTAAGCTTTATTTATTTTTTATAAATAATATAAACTTTGTTACCGTTTTTTTATACAATTTTTTATTTGTTCTAAGTCTACTTTTTTAATACTTTTTTATAATATATTTAGTTTTTTTTACTATTTATTAGTTATAACTTTTTTTATAATTTTAACCTTAGGTATAGTATTTTTATTGCTGTTTTAGTAGGCTCTTTTTTATTTATAACTTTAATATTATAAATAATTTAAAGTCTAAGCTTTTTAGCGCAGTAAAAGATATTTCTATAGTTTTACTATAGTATATACCTTTTAGCGAAGCAAAAAATACTCTAACTAAGTATATTAATATTAATTCTATTAACTTAATAGGTATTTTGCTAACAAGTAGTAATAAATAGCTGCTTTATAACTAATTTATAATTAAAAGCTAAAATTATTAAGTAGTTTAATGTTTATTTAATTAACTATTAATAACTATTAGCTAAAATAAAAGGTATTTATGCTAGCTTATATATAGTTAAAAATAAAAATATAAATATAAATATAGCTTTTAATACCGGCAGTTTTAATAAGAAGTAGTAGCAGGCTTTTATTGCTTTTTACTACATATTATTAAACAAATACTGCAATTTTTTCTTAGTAATATAGTACCTTAGTAAGTTATTAATACTTAAAAAGCTTTAAAAGATATATAATATACTAGCAAAAATATAAAAACACGCTATATAAACCTTTTTAGATATTATATATAAACAATTTAACTAATTTTAAATATTTATAGAATATTTTATTATATTAGCATATAATATAATATCTTTGTTAAATAAAACTATTTTAAGCTTTTTTAATACTTAAATTAAATATAAAGCAGATTTAGCCTAATATAAGTAAGTAAAAACATTTACTATATAATAAATAAATGCTAACAAAGACTAATACTTACTATATAAAATAATTATTTAAAATAATAAAAAGAAAGCTTAGTAGTACTAAAAGGAGATTTTTAAAAAAAAATATACTTAAGCTTTAAGTAAAAATTTTATAACTAGTTATATTTACTACTACTTAGCTATTCTAAAAAAGCCTTAGACTTAGTATTTATTTAGTAAAAACTTTAACGCTATTATATCCTAGCTTTTTTATTATACTAAGTTCTTTGTTATTAAAACTTCTTTTTTAAATATATAGAACTTTATATTTATTTTTATTAAACCAATTATTACTTAAAATAAAAAGACCAAAAAGTAGGATAGTGTTTTTTAAACCAATAAAAACTATTTTTTTAATGCTATTATTTACCTAATTCTTGCTTTTTTAAAGCCTAAAACTTTTAGAAAACATAAATATAAAAATAAAAAGAATAATTATATTTAGATTATTTATATAGTACTAAAAAAAATTGGTAGGTCTGCTAAATTATCTAGAATTTATTTAAAGTATATGCTGGCTTTATAGATTAATTTACTTTTATTTTTAACTAACTATTTATAGCTTTTAACTTAGCTTTTTGTTTTACTAGTTGCTACTAGAAATTCCTTTTACTAATAAAAAATAAAGCCTAATAATGGCAATATAAGTACCTAACTTTATAACTATTAAAAACTACGCTAATTTTAATATAATAGCTAATATAAAAAATATTTATAATATAATAATTAAGCTAATTAATACTATAGTTTCTTATTTTTTAGCAAAAGTAAATATATATAATTTAAAGTTGTAAAGATTTATTTATATAATTTTAGTTTTTATATACTCTTTAAAAATACAGCTTTACTTGCTAAAATAATTAGGTTTGGCATTTTATATGCAGCTTTTAGTACTATTTTTTAATATGCTTTTACATAAAGATAAAACCTAAAGTACTTTTGCTTTAAAAAGCATGTTTTAGTTAAAACTTATTATAATTTACTTACTATTTAATAAAAAAAAAAAAGCTAAATAAGTATAAGTTTAATACTAAAAACAACATTAAAAAGTTATTAAAAACTATAAATATAGCAGAAGTAGCTATAGTTAAAATAGAAAAAGTTATAATTAGTAATACTATATATAAGAAAAACTATAATACTAAAATACCAAATTAAAAGCAGATATATACTAACTTATTGCTGGAATATTATTTATTTTTAGGGTTATTTTTTGCTAAAAAGGCTAAGCCTAAATTTTATAATAAATTTTAAAAGAATTTTACTAATAATGCCGTAGTTATTGCTTATTTACCTGCTTTTAAGGCTATTAAAGTAGTTATACAAACTATAGCAGTTTCTAAGTTAAAAAGTAAAACATAAAAAAAAAAGCAGACAAAAAAAAAGCTATAAAAGTACCGCTAACAAAAGTTAAAATAAAGGCAATATAACTAAAAAAGGTATAACTAGCAAAAAAGGAAAAAAAAAAAAAAAAAAGCTAAAAAAACTAAAAAAGCAGAAATATAAAAATAAAAAAAGCTATTTTATAACTTTTCTTTCTCTTGTAATAGCTAGCTTAAGAATTTAAAATATAACTTCGATAAAATATAAGTTTATAACTATGTTTAAAATACTAAAATATATAACAATTAGTTAATTTAGATTTTGTATTTAATTACTTAATTAACCGGTTATTTCTTTGTTTTTAAAATTAATAAAAAGAAATAGCATTAAATTAGTATACTTAAGGCTTTATTTATACTAAAGCTTAACTTTAATAAAAAGATACTAAAAATTATTAAGTATAATAATAGTATAAAAGTTATTTATATTTGTTTTTTCTTTTATACTGCTAAAATTAAAAAAGAATAAAAAAAGGAAAAAAAACCGACTATATATTCTAAAAGGCTAATTAGTTATATTAACATAAAAAAGGTTTTAAAAACTATAAACATTCTAGCTAAAGCAGCTAGTATAGTATTAAAGGATAATAATATTAAGCTAATTTTATTTTATAATATAAAATAAAGTATAAATAACTTATAAAATATAAAAAAAAAAAATATAGATCTAAATATAGCTATAGCTATACCTTTAGCTAAAAACTTAGCTATAAATTTAGTTTAGCTAACTAAAAGTATACTTAATAAAATACCAAAAATAAAAAGCTTTACTAAGGCTTTAAATAAAAAACCTAATATAAACAAAAATATAGATAATAAAAGTTAAATATATATTAGCAATAGAAGTTATAAAAATATAGAAATAGCTTAAACGGCTTAAACGGTTTAAACTACTTATATATATAATAAATATAATATAAGGTTAGATTATAATTGCTAAATGCTATTTAAAATATATAATACTAATTAGATATTTAATTTTTTTTTAAGCCTATTTGCTAATTCTGTTATAGTAGTAAAAACTATTGTTTTATAATTTACTTTTAATTAAAAGCTAGAGCATTTCTATATAAATATTCTATATGTTATACTTTATTTAATTTTAGTATTTTTAGCTTAATTAATATTTGCTAGCGCTTTAATATTAAAGACTTTATAAAATGTTTTAGCAAAGCTAATAAAGGTAAATTATAATAAGTTTGCAAATTTTTTTTAAGCTTTAATTCTAAATATAAATTACTAATATTACAAGAAAATATAGTATTAATATATATATAATAATTATTAGCGTAGAAATTATTACTAAAAAGTATATATAAAGAAAAACTCGATAGTAAAAGTAGTATATAATTTAGACCCTGCTAGTTTATAAATTTGTAAAATAAATATAGTAAGCTAAACTAAGCTTAAAAAAAACTTAGAAAAGATTTTTTAAAGCTTAATAATAAGCAACGTAAAAAAAGATTTTGGTTTTTTAAGTCCTATATAATATTAAAGCAATTAAGATTAAATATATTTTTAATAGAAATATTAAGCATTTTAATTAGCTTTAGTAAAAATTTAAAAAAAGAAGTATATAAATAAAATTAACCTTAGTTTTAAATAATAACGGCAGCATTTATAGCAAATATTTAACTGTACTTATAAGCTTTTTTAGCTAGTATATATTAACGGTTCTTTAAGTTTTTATAACATATTTTACTAAAGTAAAAAAGGCTTTTTAGCTATTATTTAAAATAAATTAATTCTAAAGTATTTAAAACTTTTAAATATTGCTGCTAAATGTTTCATAAATAATATAAATAATATAAACAATATATATTTCTTTATATAGTATTTATTATATACTATTAATATATTTAGAGCTTTTGTTTATTTTAGATGCTTTATTTTAAGCGCTTTTAATAAGCGCCCTTAATAAGCGTTTTTAATAGGCGCTTTTAATAAGCGCTATTAGTAAGCGCTTTTAATAGGCGCTCTTAATAAGCGCTCTTAATAAGCGCTTTTAATAAAAAATTGTTTAATTAATCTTATTATAAAACTATTTTATATTAATATTTAAAATCTAAAAACAGATTTATATGTAGTTAAAAATAGTATACTTATTTATAATTAAATAATATATATTTTATATTATATTAAAAAATAATTTATTTTAAGGTAATATAGCTACTATAAATATTATACTTTTTTATAAACTAGTTTTTGCAATAGTTTTTTTATTAATTATTTTTTGTTAATTTATAATAGTTATTATAAAAACATTTTAACTTTAGTTTAAAAAGCATTTATTATACCTATTAATATTTATTTAAAAAAATTATATTAGTAGTATTATATATTTAGACTTTATATATTTTCTTATTTTTTTTAAAGCAAATAAAGTAATTTTAAGCTAGACTTTTTATAAATAAGATATTTTATTACATAAAGCTTTAATTATGTTATTATTTAATATATTTTCTTTATTTCTTAAAAGTAAAACAAACCTTTTAATTAGCTTTGTTAGCATACCTTTTTTAAAATACTATTTTATTTACTATTAGTTTAAAAAAGTTGCTATAGTAAAAGCATTTATATATTTTAAAATATTGCTTTTTAAAGTATATAGTTTTTTTAAAAATAGTGTTTTACTTTTTAGCTATATTATATGTTTAACTTTTTAGTAGAAGTTTATAGCTAATAAAAATAAATTGCAGTTGCTTTAATAAGTATTATTATATTGTTTTTATAGTTTATTTAAAAACTAAGTTATAAGGTATTTATAAAAGGTTATACTATCTTTTCTGCTTTAATTTTAGGTATGCTAATATAGTATCTTTTATTTTTAGAGAGCTTATTTTTAAGAGTACTTATTTTAATAGCCGCTGGCTTTTAGTTTATTACTACTATATTTTGGTTTTTTTAAACTTTATATTACGGCATTATAGCTATAGATATTTAGGCAAATAAGTAGGTAGTTTATGTTTTAGTTTGCTTTTACCGGCTTTTAAAAGTATTTTTTAGCTGCTACTTTTATTTCTATTTTTTAGCAGCCTTTTTTTGTTTTATATTTAAAAGCTATTTAATAAATATAGTATAATAAAATATTAATAATTTAGGTTTAAGCTATTTTTTTAAGCTTGTTTTATTATTATATTACTAGGAAACTATATTAAATTTAGTAAAGCTAGATAGGTTTTTTTAAAAGGTATTATTAGATAGTTTATATAAAAGAGATTTACGGCTTTATAAATACAAAAATGTTGTTTTAGCTGCAAAAGGCTAAGGTATTATAGATATATTTTTATATATATTATATTTATTAAGAAAGTAATTATATAATAAGTAAATGTTGGAAAATAATCCTGCAAAAAAACCTTTATATTTAAATAAAACTAAAAAAGTTGATTTTTTTTAAGTTTTTAAAGATAATATCTAATAAAAATAGGTATAAAAGAAATTATAATTTTTTTAAAAACTTAACTTATATAATATAAGCTTATTTTTTCTTCTTCTGCTTTTTTAGTTATTTATTATTAATAAAGACTTTTATATATTTGGTGCATTTTTTTTTTTAGGCAATATGCTTTATTATTTAAGCTAAATAAATATTGGCATTATTTTTATCTAAGTTTAGATTTTAAATTTTACTAAAATAGTATTGCTAAAGAAATAAAAGTAAGAGCTACTTTTTCTAAAAAGAGTATTATTATTAGTATATTAAATATTTAGCTTTTATTTTAATACTTGTTAACTTAGATATAGTATATAAGGAGTTATTATTTATAAGATATATTTATAATATTATAATTCTAAATATATTTATAAAATATATTAAAGTAAAGTACTGCTTAATATACTTGTTATAAAATCTTAAATAGATAAATTTTATAAAACCTTTATAGAAACGTTAAAAAAAAGAAATAGATTTAAAAGCTTAAATACTAATTATTAATAGATTTAGCAACTTATTTAAAACTAGTTCTAAAGAAAATTGCTATAAATTTTTAGCTAAAGTTTTATAACTAGTTATATAAGTAATATAGTATAGCTATTATAAAATACTTATTAGTATTTTACTAATTTAGTATATAGGTATATTATATAACGTTAAAGTAAAGTATATAAATAAACTAAGAATTGCTTACCTTTTATAGTAATAGGTGATTTATTAAAGCAGTTCTATAAAAAATACCGTAAGATAATTTATATATATTGTCTTTTTATTAATTATAATATTGCCGAACTATTAAAAATAAGTACCTATTTATAAAATAATAATATTATTGCTAGTATTTATAAGTATTAGTAGCTAAGTTAATTTTAGTTTATTAAACATAGATAAAGTCGCTAGTACTTAAATATTATATATAATAAAACAAGTATTTTAGCAGCTTTATTATAGTTTTTTAATACTATCTAAGAATACGAAAGTATAGCTAAAAAACTATTTATACTATTTTATTAATTGTAAAAATTACTAGTACAAAAAGCTTTAAACTTTAGTTAATAAAAAAAGGTTATATAAGTATTAATATTTAAGTTATTTTAACTTATTTTAAATATATACTCTTTTTTAATTTAGTATAAATCTATAGCGTAGTTAAGTTTTATAAAGCAATTAAAGTAAAAATATAGAAATTAAATAAAGCTTATAAAACCTAGTATAGCTTAAGCTTTATTTAGTTATAAGTTAGTTTAACTAAAAATAAGTATATTTTTTTTTTATAAAACTAAGTCGCAATAGTTACTTTGTTTAATAATAATCTCTTTAAAAACTATATAGATTGTATTAGCTTTTATAACTATAATAAAGCGGTAGTTAAACCTAAGTATAAAATATTAGCGTTATAATAAAAAGGCCTACTATAATAAAAAAATATATGTAATAATAAATATAGTTTAACTATAGTAAAGCAAACTAAGCTTTTTTTAGATATATTATTTAGTTTTTATATTAATAGCGCTAGTTGCTTTATTAAGTAGAATAATTTATAAGTTTTTAAAAATAGTGCAAGTAATTGCAAAATACTAGATCTATTTGCTAAAAAGCTACCTATAGCTTATTAAAGTTTAATAATTTTTTTATAATAGAATTAGTACCTACTTATTTATTAGCCTTTTTAACATAAGTTTAATATTGTTATAAAAGGCTTATAATTTAGTTATATATAGCTACTACTTTATATATACTATATATTTCTTTATTTAAGGCAGTTAATTAACTATATTTAATATTTTTTAATATTAAAGTATTAAAAAGCTAAAGGAATTATTTAATAATGCTTAAAATATTTTATAGGCTGCTTTATAATTAGTATATAATAAGTATTATTATATAAAAGCTTAAATAGTAATATACTTTTTTAAAGTAATATTTTAAATATTTTGTTTATTAATTATAATAAAACTTTTTTAAACGTTGTATTACTATAATAAGTTTAAAAATTGTTAACTTTTTAGTTTTACTAGTTCTAATAAATGCAATAGTACTACTAATTAGAACAAATAAATAAAAGTTAGTTAATATATTATTAATTTTATTATAACTAAACCTTATATATTAGAATTTTATACTTTTACTTTTAAGTTTTAATGCTTAAGCTTTTTTATGGTTAGTTACGCTTAGTTTATGTTATAGTATATTTATTAATTATTTTATATTAGCTAGCTATTTACTAATTGTTTTTTTTAAAAAATCGAAAAAGTAAAAAAGGCTAACTAGTTAAGCTTAGTATAAAAATAAAAGCGTTAAATTACCAGCGGTAGCTTTATTAATATATATACCGTATATAAGCACTAAAATATTAGCTATTTGCCTAGCTAGCAAAATTAAGGATTTAAATATAGCTAAAATAATATTGCTTATAAATAGAGTTTTTTAAGCTGTAATATAAGATTTAAAAGCTTTAGAATATCTAAATATTTTATATTAGGCCTAATTAAAAGTAATAATAGTAAACTATTATTTTATGCTAGAATTTCGTAGTTTGCTTTTTTTTAATTGTTTATAATATCGTATTAGTGTTTAATAATTTAGCTATTAATAATATAAAAAGCAAGAAATAGTACTTAAGCTTAGTAGATTACTTTACGCTATATAAACTTACTTTTTTTATAATTAGTAGGATAATTCTTAACTAAATAATATAGTTTAAAATAAAAAAGTAATAAAAGCTGCTGCTATTAATAATATAATAAGTCTTTTATATAGCTTAAATTTAGCATATAAATACTAAGTAATAATAACTAAATTAATTGCTATAAGTAAAACCTTAAAGTAGATTGTTTTTATTATATTTAAAATGCCGCTAATATATAATATAATTATATATAAGTTTTCTTTATTAGTAGTGTTATAAAAGTTAGCAAAAAGATATATAACCTATGAAAATATAGCTATAGTAATTGCTTTTTTCTAGTACTGCTCTACCGGTAGCTAAAAAGTATATTATAATAGCTAAACTTTAGCTTGTAATAAAAGTAGTATAAAAGCTATAAAGATAGCAAAATATAGTCTTAGGTATTTTTCTAATAATATACCGAAAAAATCTATTAGTATGCTATAATACTAAGGCTTTAAAAAGTTAATTTTATTATTTGCTAGTATATAAAAACTTATTAAGCTAGCATGGATTTATAAGCTTTGTTTTTTTAGCTAAATAAAAAGATATACTATTTTTATTTTTTGAAATTAAATAAACTAGCTTATTTTTTATCTTTAAAAAAATAAATTAAAGTTTATAGCATTTAAGCTTAATAATAAGTTTAAATTTAAGAGAAGTTATTTCTTTTTATTATTAAAGCTTTTAGTTTGCTAAAAATAAACCGAAAAAATAGCTTTAAAAAGAATATATTAGTAATACGCAAGAAATATATATAGTATTCTAGTTAAAAGCAGACCTAGTTTATTTATATTAGTATACTAAATACTAAATAACTATAATATAAAATCTAAACTATTATAAAAAAATCTAATTACTTAAAAGTTATAAATTTAATACTATATAGTAACGCTATAGCTTTTTTAAAATAATTATATAATTATGCTAAATATTATAGCGCAATATAGCAAGCCGATAGTATCTTTTTTAAATAGCTATAAACATTAAAAAATAGCGCTAGCTATATTAACAGCTATATTTAAGGCAAAATATAGTATTACTAGTAAAAAAAGCCGTAAGATAATATTTCTTAAGCTATAAAAATAGAAACTAAATATAAGAAAGCATAAAATAGTAGCTAATATAGCAACAAAGTAAAAAAAGATAAATAAAAAGCATTTATATTATAATTTAGCAAATATTTTTAAAAGAAATTTAGTTTTTATTATAAAAGTTTAACTAAGCGTTATTTTGTTATATTAACTTATAAGTTATAATTTAGGTGCTATAATATATAAGGTTTAGCAAAATAAATAATTATATTTTTTAAGGTTGTATATATAAAAAGTAAAAGCAGTAAAAATAATACTATTAATATTATTTAGCATATTTATTCTGCTATAGTAATACATTTTAAGCCTATAGTATAATAGCTATAATAACACTTATATATAACCTTGTTTTAATACGTTATTTATTTACCTATTAGGATAAATTAACAAATAGAAATTCTTTTTTTAACTTTATAGTAAGATAAACTAGTAGTAGGCTAAAAGCATTTTACTGCTTATTTTACTAAAAATAAAAATATAACCTAGCAATCTTTTTACTATTTTTAATTAAAAAGTTAAAAGTATAAAGATATTTTCTTAATTATTATACTTTTATATATATTTAAAGATTTTAGCTTTTGCTAAATATATAAAAAGACTAATATTATATAAATATATACTAAAGCGCTTATAATTAGTTTAACTAGTAGCTATATCTAAGGTTTATTTAAATAGTTTTTTAGTTCTTTAAATTTTATATTGTTAATAAATAAGCTAACAAACTTATTAAAAGCTTATTAAAATAAGTTAACTAAAAATTAATTTTTATAAAGTAAATTTTATAAATAGTTGCGTAAAAGACTTCTTTTTAGTAATAAGTTATAGTTTTAATTAAGCGCTAATTTAAGCGCATTTATAAACGATATATAAGCTGCTTTAAAAAAGCGTTAATTTAAATTAAACTTTAAAATAAGCTAAAAGCTAACTAGTAATATTTTTTTTTACTAATGTTAAATTTAATAAAAAAGTAGCTAAAAATGCTAGGTAAGCTTATATCTTTTTTTAGCTAGCACTTTTCTGCTACTTAACTTATTTTTTATATTGCCTGCAATTATAAAAGATATATTTTAGCCTATTAATTTAAAGAGATTATTTAGTTAATATGTTAATAGTATTAAAAAAAGCGTGCAGCTTACCGCGCATACTTATATAGAAAACCTTTATATATTTACTAAATAAAATATAAATTAAAAAGAACTAGTATAAAGAGAAACTTTTTATACTATATAAATTATACTATATTTTATACTTATAAGTATATAGATTTTTAGCAGGCTTTTCCTACAATTTCTATCTTTTATTTTAGACCTAATTTATAAATCCTTTTAAATAAAGTATAGCTTTATCTAGCGTAAGTATTTTATAAGGTAGGTTTTATAATTATATATTAAAGGTTTACTAATTTAATACTTTACTTACCTTAGTTAAATAGCTTTAGTACTTTAGTTAAATTGCTTTAGTACTTTAGTTAAATTGCTTTAGTGCTTTAGTTAAGTTACTTTAGTGCTTTAGTTAAGTTGCTTTAGTGTTTTAGTTAAGTTATTTTAATGTTTTAATTTTTTTACTTACTTTGCCGCTAATTTAACTAATATTATTCCTTTAAATGTTAGCTTAGCTTTATAATTTATAAATAAAATAACAAATCTGCTTATTAAAATAAATAGCGCAATTTAATTAGTAAATCTTGCTTAGAAAATTTATTAAATATATATACTTATATAAGAAGCCTTATTATTTTACTTTTAAGTTATAAAGCCAAGCTAACATTTAAAAAAATATAATAAAGTATTATATAAATATATTATTATAATAATATATTACTTGTATTTATAACTACTTAAAGATTAAATAAGGGCAATAAGTTTTCTTATATATATATAGTAAGTAAATTTACCTACTTTTTTTAATTTATATTTTTTTAATTTTATTAGAAATATGTTTGTTTAAGATATATAATATTAAGCAAACTTATATAATAAGAATAAAGCTTTTCTATTAACGTATTTAAATTCTTTTTACTGCTATTATAAATCTTGTACGACTTGCTTTAAATAAGCTTATAAATAAATAAATACGAATTTTTTTCTTTTTTTATAGATTAATTTGTTTTTTAAAAAACTATATTTATATATTTAATAAATAGGCATAATAAAAGTTTGCGTAAAATTATAGTAGCTACTTAAAACTATATTTTAAGTTAAACGTTTATGCTTAAAATATTTAGAATATTTCTGCTAAGTTTTATATTAAAGGCTATAAAAAAGCGCTATATACTTTTTAAGTAATAAAGAAAAAACGCTTTAACTAGTATATATAACTTTAAGCTATATTATATTACTAGCTATAAAATTAAGTAGAGAAAACTTAGTAAGGCACTTAATTATACCTAATATAAAACCTTTTATATATAAGCATACTACTTTAAGAATGCTTATTTTAAAACTTTTTTTTATTACAATTTAAAATTACAGCAGTAGTAAAATCCTAATTTTATAGCTTTAGCTTTAGTTAAAAAGATTTTTTGTAATATTATAGCAAAAAGATTTTAAAAACTTAATAATTTAGCTATTAGGTACTATATTAATAACATTCTTAGTTTTAGTTTTTATATTAAAACGGTAAATAGCTTAAAATTTTATAAAGCTTTAACTTTTAATAACTAAGTAAGCAATTAATATATTTTATAAACAATAATTAGCTAAAATACTATAGTATATTTAAAAAGTAATTAATACTTTATTTAGAAAATTTATTTTAAGTTTTTATAAAGTTTATAGCTAAACTATATTAAACTATTATATTTAGAATAAATCTACTAAAAATAATATAATATTAATTTTTATAGTTTATATATATTTAAGCAATTTAAAAATAATATTGCATAAGTTTTTATATCTTTAATACTTAAATATAATAGATATACTTAATAGCTTATTAATAATACTTAAAAATAAACTTAAATAATTAAAAATTATTTATATACTAGTGCAATTTAAGTACGGTAGTATATAAAAAGCTTTTTTAATAGCTATTATATATTCTAATTATATTATAGCATTTTATTAAACAGCTGATTTAGCTAAAAGATTATAAAAGGAATAATAGTTTTATTTAAAAAAATAAATAGTAATAAAGCTATATATTAAGCTATAATGCTATAGCTATTTTTTCTAACTCTTATAGCTAAAGTTGCCGAAATAGATAGCAAAAGTAAAAGTTTTAACAGAAATTTTAAATAGAAACTAACTATTTAAAAAATAAATATATAATTATTAAGCGCTAGATTATATATTTATATAAAGCGGTTTTTTCTATGTTTATACTTATTTATTATGATTATAGCTAAAGCTTAATTTTTATTTTTAAATAAATTATTTATAAGTAAATAAAAGCTAGATATATAATCTAATAGTTTTTTATAAAAAGTTATTAAGTATATAAAAAAAGTAGTATATATAATAGTTAAGCTATATAAAGACTTATTAAAATATTAAATAGCTAGAAATATAAAATAAAGATATATTTTGCTATAAGAATTATAAAAAGTATTTTAAAATAAGAATTAAGTATTTTTAAAAACTAAAAAATGTTTATTAATAGTGTTTAAAAATATAAATAAGGCATAGTTAAAAATAAATAGATTTTAAAGTTTATTAATAGTATTTAAAGATATAAATAAGGCATAATTAAAAATAAATAGATTTTAAGGTTTATTAATAGTATTTAAAAATATAAATAAAGTATAGTTAAAAATAAATAGATCTTAAAGTTTATTAATAGTATTTAAAAATACAAATAAGGTATAATTAAAAACAAATAAATTCTAAAGTTTATTAATAGTATTTAAAGATGCAAATAAGATATAATTAAAAACTAAAATATTAGTAGTTTTATTTACTAAAGCAGAAACTAAGGTTTGCTGCAGCATCGGCTTATTAGAATTAGTGGTTGTTAATATACTATTTAAGTACTCTAAAATATTAGGTTATCTATTTATATTGCCTTTATAGTTTTTTTAAAAAAAAAGCAATAATTATATAAATAATGCTAAATAATTAGCTAGTAATAAGTTATTATTTAATTTATATATTAAATTATTAAGCTTAGTACTTTTTTAATATATATTTATATTTTATATAATAGCTATAGTTTTATTTTATTTTTAGCTAAAAATTCTAATTTTATAAAATTATAGTAATTTATTTTTTATATTTCGATATTGTTTTTTACTTTATTTAACTTAACTTAGATTAAAATATTTTTTAAATAAGTTTTTAATAATAGTTGCTATACTATTTTATTGCTTTAAAGCTATTAAAAAAGCCTTAAGATTAAAACTAGAAACCTTTTCTTTTTTTTTATTGTTATTAAAGTAATATATATATTTTTAAGCATTTAGTATTAAATACTAGTAAAACAAGCATTATTTATCCCTTAAGTTTATATTTAATAAAAGTTATTTATAGTTTATATATAAAATAGTATAAAGTATTATAAGTTATAAAATGTTTTTTAAGATTTTATAACTTAGCATAAAAATTTTAATTATTTAAATAAGCTAAATGTAGATATTTTTGCTGCTTTTTTTTTGTTTTTAAAGTGCTTTTATTTTTATTAATATTATTAAATATAGAATTTTTTAGCTTATATTTTTTAAGCAAGGTTTACTAAGCGTTATAAAGCTTATATAACTTAAAGTTAGCTATTATTTGTTATATTTAGTACTAGAAATATATTAAAAGTTATAATTAATTACTTATTACTTATAATTAACTAATATAAAAGTTGTTTAACTTTTTAAAAATGCTGCTTAAAAAGCTAACGATTTTAAAGTTAGCTAAATATATTTAACATTTTAGTAATAATTTTAAAGTTGCTATAACTTTTTATTAGATTTATTATAAATTTAAAAGTACTTATAATAAATTGCTAGTTTTAGTTAAAAATAAAGTAGGTTTATAAGTATTTAGTAAAAAAGCTCTGCTAATTAAGCGTTCTATTATTTTATTAGGCACTTTTTAGCCTAAAATAGCTACTTTAGCTGTTGGCTGCTATACTACCTAATTAGCTAAATAAGCAGCAGGTATACTAGTATAATTGTTTTAGAGCAGCTTTTAATAGTTTAAGCATAAAAAGTATTTTAATAAAAAGAAAGCTTTTATAGCTTCTTTTAGTTACTTTAGTTTAGTACTTTATATTTAAATTAACTAAGCATATTTTGTATTACTAAAAAAGCCTTTTTAAAGTAATATTCTAATTAACTAATATTTTTTAAATAGCTTTTCTAGCATTTAAATTTAATAAAGTAAAAGCTTTTAATTTTACTAATATTTTTATATATAGTTTTTACGACTTATTAAGCAATAGTTATATAATTATAGCATATTATAAATTAAGGTTAAAATAGCTTTTAAATAACTAGTAAGTAGCTAGTAAATAGCTAGTAAGTAGCTAAAATTAAAAAAAGTAAAATTAAGTACCTAAAGTAGTACTTTGCTTTACCTTCTTAGTAGGTATGCAAAGATTACTTATCTTAGGTTAAGTAAGCATTAAATAAATTGCTATTAGTAGTATTAAATATATATAAATAAGAAAATACCTTAATATAATTAGTATACTTTGGAAAATTAAGCAGCCGTTTTATCATTTATTTAAACGGTATATATATATGTTTAAAATAGTTATTGCTATATATTTTAGTATATTATATTTATTAGCTATATAGCCTTTTTTTAGTTTGCTTTACTTAGTATATACTAATAAAAAATAGTATTTTGTTTATACTAATATAATAAGTTTACTAATACTTAAATAATTTTAATGTAATTTTATTTTATATATTTTGTTAACGACTAAGCAGCCGTTTTTAACTTTAAACCTATTATTTTTAATTTAATAAAGCTTTTTTATCTAACTTTAGTAAATGCTAAATTAGTAGTTAGGTTAGTAATAACTAGCAAATCTTTAGTATTATATATAAGTTCTAATATTCTTTTTCCATGGTGTTTTCTTTTTGCTTTAACTACGCTAACCTAGATCTAGAATAATACCTTATATGTAATACTTTTTACATTAAAATATACTAACTTAATAGCTTTATAATTAAATTAATAAAATAGGTATAATAAAACGGACTTAAAAATAAGGTATTAAAATAGCAAAATACTGTATTTATAAATTATAAAAAAAATTAAAAAATTATATACCAGTTAAATATTATAAGTCATAATATTAGCAGCTAAATATAAAAATCTAATTACTATATATTAAGATAAAATAAACAATTTAAAGAAAAAGAAAAAAAAGAAAAAAAAGCTATTATATAGAATTTTCAATGTATATATGCTTTTATTTACACCTGCTAGCTGTTTGCTACTTAGCTAGGCCTATTAGTCCTTATAATATATTTACTATAGTTATTATAGCTAAATTAGTAGACCTAGCTATAGGCACTAGCTATTAAAGCTGTTATTAAATAGTTAATGAAAACTTATAGGCTTTAATAAAATCATACCTATCGTTTTTTAGGATAAGTTTACTCGTTTAATTATATTAGTATAATAATAAAAGCTGCAGAATTTAAACCTGCGCGGTTTCTTATTACAGCTTATATATATAAAAGCTATATTGCCTAACCTACCAAAAAATAACCGAACAAAAAGTCATAAGTTTAAATATAACAAAAAGCATACTAAAGTTTAATTTGCTTACTATATAAGTATATTAGTTAGAGATTAATTATTTAGAAAGGGTTTTTCTGCTAAATACTAAAAACGGCTACATATATAAATTACTATTAATTAATATAAAAGATTTCGCCTTCGGAGGTTTTTCGGCAAAAAAGGTTTAGCTAAGTATTAAATAATTAATAAGAACTTATAAGCCTTAATAAAATTATACCTACCGTT
The DNA here is from genome assembly GCA_022578855.1 of Nemania serpens. NCBI lineage: Eukaryota > Fungi > Ascomycota > Sordariomycetes > Xylariales > Xylariaceae > Nemania > Nemania serpens. The sequence goes on along the minus strand of MU396816.1, from coordinate 46,308 downwards.
TTTTAAGACAAGTTTACTTGTTTAATTATATTGATACACTATAATAATTCTTTTCCTGTAAAAAGATTTAGCTTAAGTTTTTTGCTACGCTTAAGGCTAAAGTCTGCAAAAGCTGCTTTAAAAGTTAAAACTACACCTAAGGCTAAATCTTAAACCTTTAGTATTTAAATTAATACTTTTAGGCAGCAAAAAAGTACCCTTAGTATATATAATGTTTTAATAAATAAAAGCTTTTATATTTTATTTTTAAACTATTATACTAATAGTTAATTTAGTTATATTAGTTTTTTTTATATTATTTTTTATATAAAGTTTTACTATTAACTTTTTTATTTATATTGTAAATATATTTATTAATTTATTGCTGCTTTATTATTGTTTAAGTATATTAGATTAAATTTATTATTTTTTGCTACTGTTTTTTATTTAGCTAATCTTTTAAGTAGTTTTACCTTGTTTAAATTAACGTTATAATAATTTTTAATTTTTTAAAAGAAATTTTTTCAATTACTTATAAAATACTATTTATTATTATATTTTTATTTCTTTTAAAATACTTTATAAAATAACTTATAGTATTATATTTATAATAAAAGTATTTAGTTAAGTTTTTATTCTTTTTTTCTTAGATTTTAATTTACTACTTTTTTTTTAAGTCTTTTTAGCGTTTAATTAAGCAATAGGTTTTTTAAGTCTTTATATAATTAATTAGTATAAAACTATTAGCTCTTTTTTTAAAACTTAAGTAAGTTTAATTAAAAAGTATTAAAGTTTTTAAGCTTAACTTTAATAATTTAGTAAGATTGTTAAATTATAAAATAATTTAACTTATTGCTTAATCGGTTAATCTACTTACCTTTTTTATAAAATATATATATATAATTTTTTATTTTAAAATTAAAGTTATACTAGTGCTTATTTATTTATACTATTATTTAGCGCTATATTTCTGCTACTTATTACTTTATAACTTATATATAGTTATATATTTTTTATATATAGTTTTATACTTTTTTATAGTTTAGCTTTTTTTAAAGCTTTATTATATAAGTTTTTACTTTTAGCTTTTTAATTAAAAAGCATTTATATAAGTTATCTTATTAGTACTTCTTGTAGAAATAGCTTACCTAAGGATTTATATAGTAATAAAGCTTATACTACATTTAATATAAGTAGTACTTAAAACTAATTTTTTTAAAAATAACTTATATAAAAACAAAGTTGCTAGTTAATCTATTAATATATAATTTCGACTTAGCTTACTATTTATTTATATTTTGCTAAAAAAAGCTTAGCTTAATTTTATATATTTTAAATAGTTTATTTATAAAATCTATAATAAATTAGAATTTTTAATCGCTAATAAATCCTTTAAGCTAATTTAAAATATAAAAAAAAACTTTAATAAAACATTTTTATTATATCTTTAGCTATTACTTTATTTTTATATAAAGTTATTTATATTAGCTTTATAAATTAATTTATAATATAAAAAGTTATATTATTTTTATTTTTATTTATAAAAAAGCTTTTAAAATCTATTATAACTTATTATTAAACATAATTAGGCATTAGTAGCAGCATTAGCTTACTAAAAATTTTATTATATAGTACTTTAGCAGATTTATAAAAATAGTTAGCTATATATTAATCTATAGTTATATATAGCTTAAACTATTAGTACTACTAAGCTACTAAATATTATATTTTGCTAGTTATATCTAAAGTATATAATTATTAATTATTTATATACTTTTTTAATTATTTTTATTTAAAGGTTATTTATATTTAGTATTACTAGTTATTTTTTATATAATATTAAGTTTTTTAGTATATTTTAATTTAAGTTCTCTTTAGCATAAGCTTTTTTTTAGTAATTATATAGCATAATATTTTATTTATTAGTAGTAAATACTATATTAGTTAATATAATGCCAGATAGTAAAAGCGGCATAATTTTATTTAGTATATATATTTCTATTAGTTTTCCGTTTATTTTAATTATAGAAATAGCAGGCTTAAAAAGCGTTATTATTCTCTATTTATTCTGCTTCTGCTTTTATATTTTTAAGTTTTTTATAAAGCAAAAAAAGATATTAGCAATAGTATTACGGGATTTAAATCGATAAATAATTACAAAGTTATAATAAAAAATTAGTTTAGCCTATTTTACTTATTAAAAATTAAGTACTTATTTTATGCTAAAATATATTAAGGCTTTATAGTTAATAACTATAATAAAAAGTTATTAGCATTAAAATCTAATTAATTTAGTATATTAGTAAATAAGTCTTTTTATTATAGTAAGTATTTCTTTATTATAAATACTATAGTTTAATTTAACATTATAAAAAGATTTTAAATAAAAAGCTACCGGCTTTTAAAAGTTAGCCTTATTATTATGCTATATTAATATGCTAGCTATTATACCGTTTAAAGCGTTAGTTTCTATTTAAATTTTAGCTTTATATAAAAAGTATTAAAAAACAAAAGCATTAATTAAAGCTAATTTTAATTATTTAAATACCTATTAGTACTAATTAGTCTAATTTAATGAAGCATTAATATATATTAGATTAGTAAGTAGCTTAGCTATATAGCTATATTTTTTAATAAATTTTTAATTAAAGTTATAAAATCTTAAGAAAAAATAAACTTTTTTTAGCTAAATTTTTCTATTTTTATATAATACTTTTTATTATTATACTATTTTAACTTTACTAAAGTTTACTTTAATATTCTTAGTATTTATAATAAATCTTAAAAACTTTGTTTTAATAATATAAAATTTATACTTTTTTAAATCTACTTATAGTTTAGCTTTATATAGTTAAGCTAGTATCTTATTTATATAATACTTATATTTAAGCTTATTGTTAAAATATATTAAAATATTGTTAATATAAGTTATATAAAAAATATTAAAATAATTTTTAAATATATTATTAATATACTATTAAAAGGTAGCTAAACTATTTATTAACTTAAAAAAAAACCTTAAACTTATAAGCTTTATATTATATTTAAAAAGCTTTAAAGGATTTATTTTCTTTTGCTATTTTAATGCGGTAAAATATTTAACAGATATTAATTTTAGTATAAATTTTAGCTTTTAAAATATAGAAAAAGGTTTTATTAATTAATAGTAGTAAATAATAATCTTTTTGCGTTATAATATTTAGTTTTTAATAGTTTATATATAACTATAATAATTTATTTTTTTTGTAAGCAAAAAGTACTAGTATAGCTTATAGTGCTATAATAAGTTTAATAAATCTTTTTATAAGGTTTTTTTATATATATTTACAATAAGTTTTAGTTTTTTTTAGCGTTATTTTATATAGTATACTATATTTTAAAATTTTTAGCTTATTATTTAGTACTATATAATAGTTTATATTTAGTTATTATAGTAATATATTATTAAAAAATGTTTTACTAAATATGTTTAAATATTTATAGTATTTTTTAGGTATTAATTTTAGCGCTATTTTTTATAATTTTTGTTTATTTTAGCTTAGTATTTCGTGCTTTTTTTGCTTAATTATTTAGTTTAACTTATATAGTATAATAATTTTATAATTCTTAGTATTTTTTTGTTTTATTATAAAATTAAACATATATATACTTATAATTACAATTTTTATAAGTTAGTGCTTATATTATTTTATAGTATTATGTTATAATTTATATAATTTTTTAGCGTTTTTTATTTTTTTAAGCTTTTTTAAGCAATTAATTACTTATATATACGGTATAATCTAAAGTAAAGCTTTATAGTTATTTTTATTAAGTATTTAATTTATCTTACTAGTTTTTTATTATATATAATTAGCGCTTTTATTTAAGCTAACTTATAAAAGTTTAAAAATAACTTTAAAGATTAAAACTAGCTAATCTTAGTTAAAGGTTATTTTTTCTAAGTTCTTTAATCTTTAAATATAGTTTTTGTAAAAGGATAGGCAGAGACTCCTTATACTATAGGGCGACTAGTCGGCGGCTGCGCCGCGACTAGCCCACGAGCCACTATATAGGCTATGTTCGTACGGTTATTACTAATAAGGCAATAATTACTCCACTTTTACTAGTACGCCGATGGCATAGCGGTTAAACGGCGAACCGTCCCCTTATAGTTTTAAACTTAGCTTAATCTTTTTAACCTTTTAAAGTTTTAAACTTAACTAGTATACCTATTATAATATTGCTAGTCTTTTAAGTTTATTGCTTTAATATATTAATTTATATTTTTCTAGTAATTAAAACTAAAAATAAAGTTACTAGCTTTATTTATAAAGATATTTAGTAAGCAATATTTAAGCTTTTAATTTATAAAAAACAAAAGTTAGCGTTTTTTAATATTAATAAATATATTATAATAATTAAAAAACTTTTTGCTAATAATAATATTATATTTTATATTTAAGATTAATAAAGGTATATTAAGTATAATTTGCTTTTATATTTAAAAATAAGCTTTAAAAGCTATATCGACTTTTAATATAGCCTTTTTATTATATTTTGCAATAATAACTAAGTTAAAGCTTATAATTTGCTTAGTTTAAAAATATTTTAATACTTTTATAGCAAATTTAATACTAATAAGCAAATATATATTAGCTTTTATATTAGCTAATAATTTAGTAGTTAAAGTAAGTTTATTATTTATTATAATATAATTTATAAAAAAAGAACTTTTTTAAAAAAGTTTTTATAAAAAGTTAAATAAAATTTTCTTATACTGCTTTATCTTTAGTATTAATATAGTTAAATACTTAAAATAAAAGTTTATTTTTTTTAAGTTATTTTTTTTAGCTATTGTAAGTTTAACGTTTTACTATTATAGCTTTTTTTTAAAGCTTTAGCAATAATAGCATTAATATAAGCGCTATTTAATTGCTTATAATTTTTTTTATATAGATAATTAAAGCTATAGTGTTTATAATTATAGTAAATAAAGTACTTTTTAGTTATAATAAAGCATTTTACCTAGTTAAAGTTAGGCTTTATATAAATTATATATTTATTGTTTATATTTCTTAATATCTTAATGCTAAAGTAATCTAAGTTATTACTACAAATAAAATATAGGCTATTTAGTATTTAACTGCTAAATCTTAAATTATTAGTATTTTTTGCTAAAGTAGTTATACTAAATAGCTTTAAGTTTTTAGCTACTTTTTTTTTTTTTGCAAGCTTTACTAATAAAAAAGTTTTTATACTACTAATAGTTATATATTTAAATAAAGTTATAGTATTAAGCAAAAGTAACTTAAAAGTTTTTTAGCTTTTTAATAGCTAGTTTGTTTAAACGTTTTAAAAGTTAGTTATATATATTTTGCTTATATTTAATTGAAATAATATAAGCTTAACTAGTATAACATATAAATTTAATTTTATATTTAGTGAAATAATCGCTAGATTTTATATCGAGGTTATAAATATATTTATACTAGACTATTTTATATTTATTAAAATTATAATACTAAAAATATAAATAATTAAGTACTTTTTAGCTAGTTTTTAAAATAAGCTTTTGTTTTTTATTACTAGTAATAAAGTTAATTAAGCTATTTAATTTAGAACTAGTTATATAACTAATAATATATACAATTTGCTTTTTTTTTATGTTTTAGTAATTAAAATTCTTTATAAGTTTATTTTTAAGCAGCATAAACTAATATTTAAACCTTACTTTAAGCTTTTTTATTTTAGGCTTATTGTTTATAAATATAGAAAAAAAATTAACTTTAGCGAATTATTATTAGTAAGAAGTACTAAGAGTAGTACTATAATTAAGTCTAAATATAAAGATATAGATTTAATAAAAAATGCCTAAAAGGCTTTCTTTATATATGAAAACTAAAGGTTTCTTTATTTAATCTATAAAGTAGGTTTTTTATTAAAAGTCTTTCTATTTATTTATATTAAGTGCTGCAGTATAAAGAAACCCTATTAACTTTAATAGCATAATAAATTAACGTAATTAGTAATATATATAATAATTAAAAGTATTAATCTTTTAGCTTTTAATTTTAGTATAATATAGCAATATTAGTTTTTTAGCTGTTAATTTTACGAAGATAACTACGTTTACGTTATATTAAAATAATATAATTAGGTATAATAATTATAGGGTTAGTAGCAATTATAGGTTAACTTTTTTTGTAATTCTAGTATTTTTGCACTAATTCTTTCAAATTATGTAGTTGTTACTTCAATTTCTACTAATTATTCTTATATTTATATTCTTTCTATTTAACTAGGTAATTAAATCTATTTTTTTAATAATTAAGTTAATATTTAACTACGAGCTTAACTTCGAAAAATTCTTCTACTTTTTTTACATTAGGTTAATTATTAAGTATTAAACCAAGCATAAGTATATATCGGTAAAATAAATCTTTACCTTATTTTCTAAGTAATTGGTAAGCTATAGAAATAATTAAATAAATACTAAAGGTTTTAAATAAGTCGATTTTATAAACTAATTATTTAATTTATCTTTTAACTTTCTATAGCTTAGCCTGCTATTATAAATATTTTTTTAACGGGTTACTAAGTAAATAGTACTTTTTTTATAGCTTAAAATATATTTTATTACTAATTTTAAATTTTATAAGCTAATGCTTACTATTATAATACTTTTTAGCTTAAGCTAATACAAAATCTATTGCTAGCTTAACATTCTTGTAAAAGTATTTATAAAAAAAACATAAGTTATTATAGTTAGTAGCTATATCTACTTTTATAAATATATTATTAAGCCTAAAAAGCTTAAATCTAAAAAACTATTTATAAGTAAATAACTTAATTACTTTTAAGTAAGCACTATTAAAGTTTTACTAAAGTACTAACATTAAATTAACCTAATTGTTTTTAAGGTTAGTAAATAAGTAGTATTAAATAGCTATTTCTATTATTTAGTTTTTTTGTTTAAATAAACTATTACTTTAGAAATAGTATATTGTTATTATAAGTAAGCATACCTTAAAAGTTGTTTATATATCTTTCTAAAAGTTAAAAGTAAATTTCTAGTCTTAATTAAAAATAAAGCTTATAAATACGCTTTAATTATATAATAGTAGTTGTTTAATAAGTATAATACTTTAGTTTTTAGCAAAATACTTCTTATTTTTAAAAATAAGCAGCATATATTTAAAAGTAGTATATATTACTATTATAAATATATTATAATAGCTATAGCTTTTTAATTACTATATAGTATTAATTAATAGTACCTTTAGTAAACTAATAATAAAGTTTATAGCTATAATTTTTATAGGTTTTATATCTTTTAGTTAAATTAGTTAATAGTTTTTAAAGGGCTTATTTTTTCTAGTAGTATAGGTTTTATATCTATTATAGTATTTTAAGTATATAGTAACTTTCTTTGTTTTAAAATAAATCGAATAGCTATTTAATTTTTTTATTATTTATTGTTTTTTAAAGTAGTATTTATTATTATGCGTTATATTTAAGGATTTGCTTATTTAGCCCTTAGGAATACAAAGTTTATGCGTTTTTTTATAATTTATATTATATAAAAGTTTATTTTTAATTGCAAAAAAATATTCCACATATAAAAAATTGTTAATGTTTTTGTTAACAGTATTTTTGTTAACGTTTTAGCAAATTTTTTACAAAATGGCTTTATATTTAAAATCTTTCTAATAATTTATAATAATTTTAGCTTTTATTTTTAAAGTTTATAACAGCTTTAAAAACTTTTTGTACAACTTATATAATTTAAATTTAATTTAGAATTAGCTTTTTATTAAATCGCTTAATTTTGCTAGTTTTATTAACTATATTTATAATATTTTTTAATTAACTTAAAGCATTAGGTATAAAAATTCTTTTTTTTAGTAAATAGTATACTTATAGTTTATATTAAAATAAATAAATAAATATATTAATTAGCCGTTTATTAGCTTAATTTATTAATGCTATATTTATATTTATTTAATTAAAAATTCTTTTAGTAATTAAATAGTCTGTTAGTATAACGACGAAGTCTTAAGCCGCTTTAATTATAATATATAAGTACTTATATACTTATACTATATAAGCTACCTTTATTTTAAACAAGCTATATCTTAATTCTAGGTCGGATATATAATAGCTAAAGAATATTACTAGCTATACTTACGTACTAAAAATAAATATGCTAGGCTTTAATTAATAACTATTTTTAAAGTAAAATATTATTACTTTAAATTTACATTCTAAAGATGCGTTTACTTATATAAAAAATATTTTAACTATAAATTAGATCTTATATAGCTTCAAATAATAGTTTTTTAGCTTTAGTTAGCTTATAAATAATATTTTCACAATATATTTAACGCTTGCTAAAGTTGCTATTAATAATATAGCCTTTTTTTTATCCTTTATTTAACAGTGCTATTTTCTTATCTTATAATAGTTTTATAACTTTAGTATAATAGGAAAATAAAATATAAAAAAACTTACTACTACTTAAGTATTACTTTAGTGCTTTTAATTAATTTAGAAATTTTAAATTTTTAAATACTTTTAATTATTTAGCTATTATAAATAATTTTAAACTGTTAACGCAAAATCTAAAAAGTTTTATAAAAAAGTAACTTAAAAAAGACTTTTTTAGTAATATTATTATTTTATAACTATAAAATAGCTTAAAGATATCTTTTAATTAGGCTAGGTAGTCTTTTTTAGTATTAAAAAAGATAACAATATTGTTAATAAATATTTGGCAGTAATTTTAATGTAGTTTTAATAGCTTATTTATAAAGCGCTATATATATACTAGTAAATTATAAAATCTTATTAAAGCTATAGTTAATTGTTCTAGTCTTTTAGAGCTAATAATAGTAAAACGGTTACAATAGTTTAAATAGACTTTAAACTAGTAAAAAAAAGAAGTTATATTAATAATATTAATGTACTTTCTTTCTTAAAGTAATATAATAACTTTTAATTATAAAAGCAATAAGTAATTATTAAAAATAGCTAGTTTATTAAAGGCTTAAAAATCTACTATAGGTTTACTAGACTTACCCTTTTTTTATAACTAAACTATAAATATAAAGTAAATAAATAAAGAAGGTTTATTTACTTATTTTATATATTTTTGCTAGTATAAGCAATTATATACTATATTAATAGCTTTTTTATTTTTACGGCTTAATAGGTATAAACAATTATTAAGTTTAGTTTACTACTAATTATTAACTAATAGGATTTTTATTTAGTTTTTTTTAAAGATATTAATAATGCCTTAGTTTATCTAAATTTTAGAGATATTTTCTAGCAATTAAAGCAGATTATGCGTTAAAATATCTTCTTTAATATAAATTAATTGTTTACTTAGTATAACAATTTTATATTTTTTTAATAACTTCTTAATACTAAAAAATAAAAACATTTCTAAAATTTTAAGCTTTTTTTCTTTATTAAAAAACAAGTTTATTTATAAGTATAATTATGCTATAAACTTTATTATATTATAAACTATATTTATTAATAAAGTTTTATTTAAAGTTTTATAAGTTTTTAAAGTATTAATTATATTATTTATATTACTTATATAATATATATTATTTAAAGTTATATTAGCTAAATAATAAGTATTAATAGCAAAAGCCTAAAAAATAAAAGTTAAAAGTATTTTCTAATTAATATAAATATTATTAGGTATAATAAAATTATTAACTACTTAAGTATTAGTAATAGTAGTAGTAGTACTTATTAATCTAGCTATAAAAGAATAAGCAGAAACTTTTTGCATTATAGGGCGACTAGTCGGCGGCTGCGCCATAATTAGTTAGCAAGCTATTATATAAGCTATGTTTGTATAATTATTACTAATAAGGTAATAACTACTTTACTTTTACTAATACGTCGATAGTATAGCAGTTAAACGGTAAACTGTTCTTTTATATTGCTATTGCTTTAGCACTAAAAGGTTTATAGTTTAAGTCAAAGTAAATTTTAGGACAAAATTTCCAAAAAAAAGAATAATAATTTTAACCTTAATATTTAACTATAACCTTTTAATATAAATATAGTATATATAACCTATAAAAAATACTTTTATATAGTAAAGCAAAAAGTTATAATAATAATATTTAAATACTTAAGCTATAAAGTATAAATAAAGTAATATATTTATAAATAACTAGTTAAAAATAGGTTTAACCTATATAAAATATCTCTAAGTATAAAAAATATCTTTTACCTAGTATTAACAATTTATAATTATACTTTAACTATATAAAAAGCAATTTATAATTACTATGCTTATATTTTATATATATATTTATATATATTAAACAAATATTTAGTATATAGCTATTATATTAAGTAAAGATTAATTTACTTATAAGGCTAGCTAGTATTAGGTAGTACCGCTAAAATTAGAGATTAACCCTTTTAAAAAAAAAATAATATAAAAAAATAAGCAGAAACTTTTTATACTATAAGGCAACTAGTCGGCAGCTATGCCGCAACTAGTTAGTAAGCTACTATATAAGCTATATTTGTATAATTATTGCTAATAAAGCAATAACTACTCTACTTTTACTAGTATGCCGATGGCATAGCAGTTAAATAGCGAACCGTTTTTTTATACTAACGTTAATACCTATAACTTAAAATGCTAAAGTTACTGCTATTATTATTGCCTTAAAATATCCTTATTAACTTACTTTAATATAATTTATGCTTATATTAGTTTATTTTTAAATAGTACTTATATATGTTTTTTTAGAAATTATAACCGGTTTTATAAATAAATTAGTTATTACTATTATATATAATATAATTAATTTTATAAAGGCTATTATACCGATTATATATATAAGCTTAAATGTAAAATTATAATTAAACAGTAGTAATTTATATATAATAAAAGCTTATACTATAATACCTGCTTTTAATATAGTATTTTAAGCAATAATTACTTTATAAATACAAGAATATATATAAAGCAATAGCTAAAAAGGTACTCTAAATCCTAAAGTACTTATAAATAAGATTTACTATACTATATAATTAATTATAGCTTTATAAAGTATAAAGAAACTATTGCTAAAAAGAAATATAAGTTTAATATTATTATTTAATACTTATATAAACTTAATAACTTTTATTAATTTAAAAAATCTATATATATTATAGCTTAAGATATAAAAAGTAAAGGTTGCTTATTTTATATATTTAACCTTACTTTTTCTAATGCTTTTAATATATACTTTCTTAGGTTTAATAGTATACTTAATATTAGCAAAATATTTATATATAATAAAACTTTATTCCGCTTTTATGTTGGCATAAATAATTAAGTTATTTCTTTTAGGCTTGCTATAAACTATAATTTTAAAATATAAAAATTAATTATAAATTAAGCTAGCTATTTAATTATTAAGCTTAAGTAGTACTAGTTTTACTTTAAGTATAATTAGTTTATAATTTTTATTTTTAATGTATTTTTTGTTATAATTGCATAATAAATATACTAAATCTTTAAAAAGTTAAAAAAAAGGATTTAAATCTTTAAAAGTTTTATATAACTTTAAGTACTTAAATAATTTAGTATATAATATAAACAAGGTTTTGCAGTAATTATAGGTACAATATATAAAAAGTATAAACAAAGCTAATTTAATTTGCTTTACTAATTACTTATTATAATAATATATATATTAATTATATTTATATATTAAATTAAAAGTTATTTTATAATACTTATACTTACTATTATAGTTTATAACTACAAAAGCTTTATTTAAACTATTTACTAAAGTTACTAAAAATATATCTAATAATTTTGCTTTATTTTTTAACGCATTATTATTTACAAAATAAGCATAATCCTTATTACGTTTATTATATTTATCTTTATATTTATTGTAACTATTTCTTCGTTTTTAGCCTTTTTATTTTTACTATAATTCTTTAAACTTATTTTTGTTTTTATTTTTATTATTTATATTTAATAAGATTTGCTACTATTATATTTATTATTATTATATTTATTATTATTATACTTGTTATTATTTTTAAACTTATTATAACTTAACTTAAAATATTTAGAAAACTTAGCTTTTCTGCAATTATTATATTTATAATTTCGTTTTTTAAATTTGTTTAAATATTTATTATAAGCTACTGCTATCAAAAGCAGTTTAGTATAAATAACTTTAATTATATAGTCGGCCAAAGTTATTTTTAAGCTAAGTACCCGCAAAATATATTTAATATTTAAGCTTATATTTATTTAAATTATAATTATAATATTATACTAGTTAGAATTATTAGCGTTTAATGTTTTTATAGCTTAAGTATATTTAAGCTTTTTTTAAATAAACTATATTATAGCTATATTATTATATATTATATCTGCTAATTTAAAATATATAATATTAAACTTTTTAGTTATAAAAGCAGATTATATAAAAAATCTAAAAGTTAATTTATTTAATACTACTATTAGTTTAATAAAACGTAATTACTTATAGTAAACTAATATTAGTTTATTATTTTACTATATTATTGCTAGTTTAATAAGTAGTATTTAAAATATAGCTAATATTTAATAAATATTAAGCTTTACTATATTAATATTTTTAAAAAATAAGTTTATATATTTTATAAAAGTATATATATTTATAAAAATAAGTTTGTTTTTTTTATAATTATACCTATATTATTTAAATTATTTTAATTTAAGTTAAACTAACTAATATTAAATCTTTTAAGGTTTTTTATACCGCTTAAATAACTAAATATATTAGTATTATAATTTAAAGCTTTAAGTATTATACTTTAGTAATAATAATTATAAAAAAGATTATAAAATAAATTATAAAGTAGTTTTTATAAATAATTATTAAAGTTAGAATTAAGATTGCTATTTAAGTTTAGTGCTTCTAATTTTTGTTAAATAAGGTTAATTAACCTAAAAAGTTTAAAACTACTTAAATAATAAATAGTTTATATTACCGCTTATACTATAGCTACTTATGCTTTAACTTAATTTAACTATTAATAAAACATTAAATACCTAGTAAGGCTATTTATATTAAAGTTTACTATTATTTATAAAAATAACTTTTTTATCGTAGTATATACTGCTATATTAAATAATTGGACGCTAAAGCAAACTGTTTATAAGTTTGCTAAAAGTAGTTATATTAGCATATAAAGTACCGGTAGGTTTATTATTTTAACCGCAGGTAAGTTAGCCTAAAAAAGTATATACTTTATAAAATTTAATATAGTAATAAATAGTCCTTAAAGGTAAAGTATTATATTAAATATAAAAATAAAAAAAAGAGAAACTTTTTACTACTAGAATTTAAAATTTTATTTAAGTATATATAGTATACTAATTCTATAGGCTAAGTATTAACGGCTAATACTAATAGCTACAGTATTAGTATATACTTTTTAGGTATATATTTCTTTAGTATAACTATATTATATACCAGCTATATAAAATATTATTGCTATTTTTAGCAATTAATTACTGCTTTTTCTAAGCTTTTCTTTTTTTTTTTTAAGAACTTTTTTAATTTTTTTTTTCTTTTATATTTAATACTAAAGCTTTTTTAAATATTCTTTAAAGCCGTTTTTATTTCTAAGAAGAAATAGCTACTAAAAAGAAAATATTAAGTTGTAGTTTATAGCAGTTCTAATATTTTTTAATTAATTTACTGCTATAGCAAAGTTGCTATTTAAACTTCTACTTATTAAATTTATATCTTTATTTTTTTTACTTAATAAAGTAATTAAACTTAGTTTTTTTCTAATTAAGCTAATAATTAAAAATAATTTTAACTTTATATACCTTTTTTTTTTTTATATTAAAGTTTTCTTATTCTGTTTTTATAAGACCTAGTAGTAGTATTTGCTAAATAAAAAAGTTTTTGCTTTTAAAAATAAATTATAAGTATTTAATTAATATAATAAAATAAATTATAAAGTCTAAAGAAAAGTTAAGTTTATAAAATAAATTATTTATTTTTTGTTTTATAATTTAAAAGCTTAATTATTATTATAAATATTTACAAAAAAGCTTTTTTAAAAAGTAGTATTTTTTATATAAATATAAATATACTTAGTTATTTAAACTAAATTTGAAAGCATAATATTTAACATTATATTATTTTTTAGTATTAGTATATATAAAATTTATTACTAGCTATATATTTTTTTATAAATGCTTGCAAAAAAAGTATATATTTTTAAATTTTTATAAGTTTTTAGCATTAGTAAGCATATTAAGTATACTTTATAGCTTAAAGCTAAAAAGCTATTTATATAGCATAAATTTAGTAGCACTAAAATATATAGCATTTAAGTTCTATTATAAAAAAAATATAATATTTATTTAATTAGCTTTTAGTTTTATAAAGTTATAAAATTGTAAAACTATTTTAACGGTTTAACTTTTATATTTAAATAATTTATTAGCTTAAAAGTAATATACTATAATTATTAGTAGCTTAATTTTTAGTAACTTTTATATTTTTTACTAAAAAGAAAAAATAAACTTTTAATTTTAATTAAAAATAATTTCTTTAAATATTTTTTAATTATTTAGTAGTAGCTATTTAGTTAGCGTAGTAGCTTATTTTTCTACGGTATATTTTTTATATTTAGGTATAAAAAAGGTATATTTTAAGGCAGAGTATAAAGCAGTTATTATAAAATTATATATTTAAAAATATAGCTTATTTTTACTAAGTTGCTAAAGTATTCTTTTAGCTTTAGTTTTAAGTAGTATAAAAATAAAATTAATTATAATTATATATATAAGTAAGAAGTTTTTACCTATAAGTTAAATAAGTTATAAACTTTTAGTAAGCTTTTATTAATTAGTTTAGTTTAATTTATATATATTATAGTACTTAATATACTTTTTTACTAACTAGGTTTTATTTTTAATTATATATAATTCTAAAGCTTTTATTATTTTTTAAACTCTTTAGTAATACTTTTTATTATATATTATTTTAAATATCTTTTTAATTATGCTATAAGGTATATAAAGTTATTATATCTTATTATAGGTATTATAAATTAAACCGTTTTTAATAACGTTAAAAGGATAGCTAAGCTTTAAAAAAAGGCTAACATTTTTGTTAAAGTTTTTTAATTTAGCGTTTTTTAAGTCGTTAAAAATTTATAAGTACTTAATGTTTTTTTAGTAAACGCGTTAAAAGTCCTACAGTATAAAGTTCTTTATAACTGTTTTTAAAAGAAATATATGCTATATTATATTCCTTTTTTTTTAAATGGTATTAAAGGTAGCTACTTTTTCTAACTTTTTTAATTTACCGTTAAAGTTTATTATATTTAGTACGTTTTAAAGTTAGCTAAGCATATTAAGTATATAATTTAACTGTTTTAGCAAATAGTATATATATAATTTATACTATAAAAGGTAAATAGAAAAGTTAATTAGCTATTAGTTTGCTTAATTAGTAGCTAAAGTTTTTAAGGTAATTTAGTTAATTATTTCTTTTATAGCAGAATAATTAGTTAAAATAATAACAAGCTTTTTATTAAATTAAAGCATCATTTATAATTTCTTTAAAACTTATACTAAGTAAGCTACTTTTAATTTAAAGGGTTTATAGTAAGTCTTAGTATTTAATAAATACTTGCTAAAATATATAATTAGCTATACTTATATATAAAAAATAATTTTTTTTAGCGTTTAATTATAATTAGGCTTAATATAAAAGATTATAACGCTAAATCTTTTTTAAAAAGATTTATTAATCTAGAAAAACAAGTTATATATAAGGTTATAATAATGCAGGTTTATTTCTCTATATATAGTATCTTAAATGGCTATAAATAAAGCCTTTTTAGCAGGCATAAGCTTATAGTATATTAATTATATATATACTTTATGCTTATTTAGCTTTTCTGTTTTTATATAGCTAAACTTTTTTTCTTTAGTAAATAAATTAGCTTTTTGCTGTTATAAAAGTTTAAATATTTTAGCATAATATAAAATTAGGTTGTAAAGCTAGCTAAAAGTACTAATATACTATTTAAGGGCTTTTAGCTAGTAAAAAAAAGCTAATTTATAAAAAGCTATAATATAACTAGCTATATTAGCGAAGCTAAAAGCATTTATATAAAACCTTAGCAGGTTTATTAAAAAATAGCTAATAAATAACTTAGTTAAAAATATTGCAATATTTTTTTTTTAAAATAACTTAAAAATTAAATATAAGTACTTTTTATATTAATTAGCAGTTTTAAAAAAAATTATAATATTATTAATAAAAGCTCTGTAGTACTATTTGTAATAACAAAAAAAATTATCTATATATTTCTATATATAAGCTAAATTATTTTAAAAGCTTATAATAGCTATATAGTACTATTTTATTTTTTATAAACTAATTACTATAAATTAGTTATAGTAGTTAAAGTATATAAAAAATTAATAAAAAAAAGCTGTTATATTTATAACCGTTATATAGTGCTTGCTTTACAAAAAGGAAATTACTTTAGCTTATAATAGTAAAAAATAATTATTTAGTATAACTACCTTGTTAAGTTTTTATAAGTTAACTACTATATATTCTTTTTAAACTATTTTATTTAAAAGTCCGTTTTTATTAGGTATAGCTTGCTAAGCAATAAAAACAAAATATATAAAAAAAGTAGGTTTATTTACTTAGTTTATATAGCCTTAATTACATAAACTATTATAATATTTATTTAGTATATCTATGTTTTTTTAGTTTAAAAAATAAAATTAATTTTTTATTTTAACGTTTTAGTTTTATTAGCTTTTAATAAAAGAAACCTTTAGTTGCTTTTTTGTTAGAATATTTATAGTATTTTTGTTTTTCTAAATATTAAAAGCTTTTACAATTTTTTAAAACTTTTTAGCAATAAAAACTTTTTTAAAGTATATATAAACGCTTGCTTTAGTTACAATTTTAAATAAGTTAATAAGTTGTTTAATCTTAATTATAAAATATATTTTAAAAATCTTAAAATAAAAGATTATAAGGCTTAAAATAGGTTTTAAATTCCTGTTGCTAAAATTAATTATTAAGCTTATAGCATTAGTAAGTAAAATATTTAAAACAAATATAGCAGGTTATAAGATTATAAGATCGGCGATCTTATTAAATGTTATAGCATTTTTAAATAGCATAATTTCTATAATAATAACTATAGTTATAAAATCTAATTTAATTTCCGCTTTTAAATAAATAGGTACTATAGGGGCAGAAAATACTTTTTTGCTTATACTTACTTTTATAAAAGTTTAAATTAAAAAGGTTAGTAATATATTTATTATTATACTTATAGCAGCTATTATTACAAACGCTAAAGTATTAAAAGTACTTTTAAAAAAAATAGTATAATAATTAGTTATTTTATTTTTATAAATATAACTAAGCTTAATCTTTTTAAAAATAATAAAGCGTTTACTTAACGTATTAACTATTAGTACAATATATAGCATTTATATATTAATTAAAGTATTTATAATAGCTAGAACTTTTTTTATTATATAAAAATAAAAGTTATAATTAGTAAGTAAAGCTTTATATTTTACTATTATATAAGTAGACTTTTTGCCTTTTAAGCTAATAGTTTTCTAATTAGTAACCTTTTTTATATATTTATACATTTTTAAAATAACTTTAAAGTTTATACTAAAGTTATTTATTTTAAAAAAAGTAATAGTATATATAAAATAACAAATATTAGCTTAATATAGCAAAAAGAAGTTATTTTTTAAAAAAAGGTTTAGTGCTAAGTTTTTAACTATTTAATCTTGCTTTTTAAATTGCTATATTTTTAACTTACCTTTATTATTAATATTTTTATAGTAGAATTAAAAAGTTATATACTTTATAAGCTTTATACTGCTAGGTTTTAGTTTTTTAGCTTTATTGGTTTACTTTTTAGTAGTATGCTTTAATATGTTTAAAAATTAACGTTTAATATAAATTGCTTCTATTTTTAAGTTAGTATATACTTTAATATTTTTGCTATCTTTAATAGCTTATATAAAAAAGCAAAAGTATATTATATATAAATAATAAGTAGGCTTAATAAAATTATATATTAGTGCATTTAAAACTTTAATTTTATTATTTTAAGTTATATATATAAAGTATATGTTATTATAGGCTTTTTTTTCTTATGTTAAGTTATTTTAAACTAATTAATAGTTTAAAGCAACGTTTTTATATTATATTATGCTTAGTTTTACATTAATATAGTGCTTAAAATATTTAAATAATTAGTTATATAAGGCAAGCAGTATGTTATAGTATTTATAGATTTATTATTTTAGGTTAAAAGGCAAAATATTTTTAATTTCTTTAAGCTTAATAGCTAGCTAATATTTATATAAATACTTTTTTTTAGCTTTAAAGAATTAAAATTTAATATAGCATTTATAGCAAGTAAGCTTAAAGTTAAGCTAATATAACGTTTTTAAAACTAAGTTTTTTTTATTATTTAATAAATAATAGTTGGTTAAATATTTATTAGATTAGGCTACAAAGTATACTTTTTAACTCTAATAGTTGTTTTTATTATTATAGCTAAAGCTTTAATTATAGTTATAACTGCTTTTTTTATACTTATTATTTAATTATTAATATTTGCTATTATAGTATTACTTATAGTTATTATATTTGCTGCTATTTTTTTTATTTTATTTATTATTATAGTTGTTTTATTTATTATATTAGTAAAACTTATAGCTATTATTATATTTGTTATAGCTATTATAATATAAATATAAAAAGTTATTATAACAAAGTTTATAGTTATATAAGCTATATTAATTCTAGCTATTGTTTTTATATTAGCTATTACTATATTATTTATTGCTATAGTAGTTATAAGAGCAATTATATAATTTTTTTTGCAAGTTATAGTTTTAGCAGAAATTATATATAAAAAAAAAGTATAAATTGCTATTTTTAGCATTAGTAAAACTAATATAAAGTAATTTTAAATATAATAATTTGCTTTTATAGCTAATAACTTTTTTAGTAAGGTTTTATATATCTTTTTATACTTTTTCTATTTTAAATATATACTTTTTTAAAGTAATATTACGTAATAATAGCTTAAGAAATTACTTTAGCTTTAGTTTTATATTATTTTTAATTTAGGCTATAATGCCGCGCTAATTGCTATTATTTTTACTAAGTATACCTATAGCTTAAGTATATTAGATCTTTTTTTATATAAATTATAGCAAGGTATATTTGTTATAATAAATATTATATAAAATAAGCTTGCTTTTTTTAAATTTTTTAGTAGTAATGCTAGAGTTTATAGCAAATTGTTTTTTTATAGCTTTATTAATAGTGCTTAATTTACTTTTGCAAAAATATATACGAATTGCTAAGCTAATTTTATTATTTTATTATAGAATAGCTAGTTTAATAAATAGCATTTAAAATAGTAATAAGATTTATTATTTATAATTATACTATATCTTTTTGTTTTTAAAAAATAAGTTGATTTAATTTATAAAAAAATATACGTTTATAAAAATAACGTTTTTTTTTTTAGTAACTATATTTAAATTCTCTAGGTTATTATAAGTAGAATTAAAAGTACTAATCTTTTTATAATATAATTTAGTACTATTAATTAAAAAGTTAGTACTATATATGCTAGAAATGCTAAATTAATTATTTATGCTAAGCTAGTTACATAGTTTTTATAGTTTATAGGGACAGAAATTCTATAGTTTTTAGAAATTAGGGTTATTATTTAAATCGTTTAAGTTATTATTTAATAAAAAATTTTAGTTTATTTGTTTTTAATGCCTTATTATACTAAAACTTAGACAGTTTATATTAGTAAATATAAACTAGTTAAATAGTCTAGCTTTAGCTTTTTTAAATTAGTTTGTAAAATTAATAGTTTTTTTTTGCTTTTTTTTAGGCACGTTTTAGATCTTATTTATACTTACTTTTTCTATTTATTTTGTTTAAAAAATAAATAATATTGTTTAACTTGTTACTTTAATTATTAAACTGCTTATTTATAATAAAGTACCTATTATTAAAGTTTTATAGAGCTAGCTTTTACTTTTAAGCTTATTAATAAAGAAATTTTAATAACAACTTATTAATACTTAATTTCTTAATTAGTAAAAAGCTGTTTATAAAGTCAGCACTTATTATTTTTAAGGTTTGTTATATTAAAAAGCTAGCTTTAAACTATAATTAAGTACTTTGCGCTAATAGTAATATAAATACTTTTATAAAGTTATTAAAAGGTATATAGCTTAACATTTCTGCTATTTTGCTAATAAAAATAGTTTGGTATAATAAGTAATAAAGTAAAAAGTAATAGAAGTTTTAACTAAAATAGCTATAAACTAAGAACTTTATTTTAACTATAAAAGCTATAAATTAAAAAAGTAAGTATAACGCTTTAAACTAAAGCTTATAAACTAATAATAAGTATTTACAATATTTGCGCTATTTTTAACTAGAATATAAAAGTATTATATTAAGCTTATACTTATTTGTTTATTTTAGCTAAACTAAAACTAAGCTTAAGTTTAAGATTTAATAAAAGTGTAAAAATAAATACTTACTTTGCCTTAATATATATAGCGTGTTAATCTAACTTATACTAAATAGTAGGTGCTAGCTTAGCTATAATATTATAATGTAAGTACGTATACGTTAGTATACTAAGTAATTAAAAATAGCTTTTCGTTTTTAAGAAAAAGATATTAAAAATAGTTTAATTTAGTTTTTGTAATAAAATATAAATAGGTAGCACTACTTTAATAAATAGTTCTTAGAAATAAAATATTATATTAAATATAAAGATAGAGAAAAAAAAAACTTTTTACTACTAAAATCTAAAATTTTACCTAAGTATACGCAGTATACTAATTTTGTAAGCTAGGTGCTAACAGCTAATATTAATAGCTATAGCGTTAATATATACTTTCTAGGTATATACTTCTTTAGTATAACTATATTATATAGTTTAAAACAATAGATTATTTACTAAGTAATAGTTTTTTACTTATTAATAATTTTAAATTTATAGTATAGCTAGGTTAAACGTAGGCGCTATTGCTGTTAACTTTAGTATAATTACTATCGTTAGAATTTTTAGTTATATTAATATTATTATTGCTTGCTATTTTAGTAGCTAAAAAAGAAATTATATCTTATTAAATCTATTTTAAAATAACTTTTTTAAACAAAATAAAATTCCCTTTAAAAAGCTAATATATAATTAATTATTATATAAAAATTGTTCTTGTTATAATAGTTAATATAATAATTGTTTTAATAAATAATTTCTTGCTAATATAAATAATTTATTTATTATAAAAGCATTTTAATTAATTACGTTATTTATTTAGTTTATTTAACTTTTAATACTTTTAATTTCTTTTTTTATAATGTTTTAATTTTTAAATATAATATTAAAGTTTTTTTTAATAGTTTTATTTTGTTAGTTTTAATTTTATAATTAATATGCTATATAAGTAAAAGTTGCTATATTATTTAAAAACTTTAGCAACGTTTTTTAAAAAAAAAGGTTTCTTTAGTAAAAATAATATGCTTATTATATAAAAATCTTAGATTTATTGCGCTATTATAGGCTAAAAAAGCGGTAATAAAAGCTACTTACTTTATAATTCATGCTTTATTAAAGAATAATTAAATAAATCTATTAAAAAAAGTTTTATATGTTATAGTTCTAGTATTAAATTCTTAATTAAGGATACTACTTTGCCAAACTTTTACTAAAAGCTTTTATTTATAGCATGCTAGCTTTTGTTTATAAAGTTAGACCGTGCTAATTAAAACAATAAAAAAAATAATACTATATAATTTTTGCAAAAATATAGTGCCTTTATATATATATATAAGGTGCTAAGTATATAATATATTAAATATAAATATTAATTATACTTATACTATATATAAGGTTTATTATTTATTTATTAGCTATTTTATAAAAAGTTTTTTAGATATAGTATATATAATTTATAAATTAACAAATATTAACTTATATAAAATATAATTATAAAATTAAAAATTATATATTATTAAAAAAGCTAATATAATAATAAGTATAAGTATAAGCTAAAGTTTAAAGAAATATTAACTAGTAATACTATAAACGTTAACTAAGTTAAATATAGTAGTACTAAAGATAAATACAGCTACCTTAAGTATTAAGCTATAACTTATTTAGCTTAGCTTAACTTAGCATAAATCTATAAATTTAACTATAAAGTCGTTAATTAAAAGCATTTTAATAGTTAATTATTGCTTATATAACTAAACATTAAAACAAGTACTTTGTTAAAAAAGCTTATACTACTTTAATAAGTTAATAATATTTAATACTTTTATTAAAAAAACCTAGCACTAATATTAGTTAAAAAATAACAAAAGTATTATATACTTTCGTTAAAAAAGCCTAGCATATAATACTGCCGCTAGAAAAAAAATGAATCTAAAGGTATAAAGTTTATAAATCTTATCGCACTATTTAGTAAAAAGTATTAAAAGTAGTACTATAATTAAGTTTAAATACGAAAATATAGATTTAATAGAGAATACCTAAAAAGCTTTCTTTATATATAAAAACTAAAGGTTTTTTTATTTAATTTATAAAGTAGGTCTTTTATTAAAGGTTTTCTTATTTATTTATATTAGTTATATTTTTTTCTTAATATAGTTAGTAATACTTAAAGCTAGCGTTTCTTTTTTTTAAGCACTAATTGTTATAGTAGTAGCTTTAGCTATAGTAGCAGAAGTTTAAGCCTAGGTATTACAACATTATAAAAGTTAAAAAAGTTTAGTTTTTAAAGCCTTATTAGTAGCCTTTAGCTTATTAACTTTAGCTAATTATACTTTTTAAGCTTTATTAATAGCCTAGTTTTAAACTATACTTTCGTTAAAAATATTAACGCTTTCTACTATTTCTAAGTGCTTACTTAGAGCTACTATTTAAGCATTAAACTTATATACCTAATAGTATATTAGGCTAATATTTTTACTTAACGTAGTCGCAATATTATTAATATTTTTACCGACTAATAGAGCTTTTATTGCTAAAAGGGTTCTTATTTTAAACTTTTAGTATATTATATTTAAGTAATTTATAAACATTTACTTAAATTGCTTTTAAGTAATTAGCTTATTAAAGCTAGCTTATACCTTTTTGCTCTTTTTAAATAAAGCTATAAAAAATATATAAAGTACTATTTTTAGCTATAAAGTATATTATATTTGCTTTTATATAATCTTGTATAACTATATATACGGTCTCGTTATTGCCGTTATAAAAACCTTTTTTATATATTTTATCTATTAAAACTATATAGTTTTAAAATATTAGTAAAACTTTTTGTTTTTAAATTCTTTAAAAATATTTTAGAATTTATTATTATTTATAATATAAGTTTAAAACTTTTATAGTTTATATCGTTTACTTATAAAGAATTAATAGGTAGTAAAACTTTTTTTTTATACTTTATTATTATATTTAATTTAACTTTAAAGGTCTAGTTTTATTAATTATATTAGCTTAAAGTAAACCTATTTCTTAGCTAGTTTAGCTGCTTTAGAGTTATTTTCTTAAATTATAGTATTAAAATTCAGAAATTTACTGTTTTTTTAAACTATAAAGTCAAAGTTATTTATTATTACAAGTTATAATGCTAGCAGCTAAATATAAAGATTTAATTACTATATATTAAGATAAAATAAACAACTTAAAGAAAAAGAAAAAAAAGAAAAAAAAGCTATTATATAAAATCTTTAATGTATATATGCCTTTGTTTACACCTGCTAGCCGTTTGCTATTTAGCTAGGCCTGTTAGCCCTTATAGCATATTTACTATAGTTATTATAGCCGAATTAGTAGACCTAGCTATAAGCACCAGCCACTAAGGCTATGACATTAAATAATCTATAAACTTAAAATACTAGTTTATAACAATCTACTATGTAAAATACTAGTAAAACTATTAGTATAAAATAGCAGTATATAAAATCTAATATTAGAGCTATAAAACTAAAACTTATATATAATATAAAGAAAAATTCAATAAATCTAATAAAGTAAGCAGCTTATTTCTCTGATTTATTTTCAAAGACTTATTAAAAGATTAATTATTTACCGCTTAATTTTATTAGGGTAAATATTTACCTTTAAATAATATAGCGAATATAAATCGGAAAAATAAGCTGTTTGCTTTATTAGATTAATTGAATTTTTCTTTATACTATATATAAGTTTTAGTTTTATAGCTCTAATATTAGATTTTATATACTGCTATTTTACACTAATAGTTTTACTAATATTTTACATAGTAAATTATTATAAACTAGTATTTTAAGTTTATAGATTATTTAACCGGTATATAATTTTTTGATTTTTTTTATAATTTATAAATATAGTATTTTGCTATTTTAATACTTTATTTTTAAGTCCGTTTTATTATAGCTATTTTATTGATTTAATTATAGAGCTATTAAATTAGTGTGTTTTGGTGTAAAAAGTGTTGCATATGGGGTACTGTTCCAGATCTAGGTTAGCGTGGTTAGTACGATTATCGATATCCATAGTATGGAAGTCACCCATGCAGTGCCCCCACCTACGTATGCCCTCTTAGGTAAGGTACCCACCCCACCCAGCGAGCCCCACTATAGAATATCGGCTCCATCTACATTTCTCGAGTGCATGCAACAACAACGGCATCGGCGCTTGTTGACTCACTAAAATAGAAAGAAAAAAACCAATTACTCTCACAGGCACCTCCTCGCACCTGGCACATGCCGAAAATTCGATGCTTCCGGCAGTGACTGCATCCATGTTCCGCACTAAAACTTAGAACTGGTGGTTTCTGAGTGGCCGAACCCATGACAGCGCCTCCCGTCCTACGCCTGCGCATTCCCCAGTCTCTGCGATCTAACTTTTTACCGTCCGTATCATATTTATCGTTTTTACCCCGCCAAGGCAATCACCACCTCAATCACCACCTCAGTCACCACTTACCCCTCCACCACCTCTACCACAGTCGTCACTGCCACCTCTACCACGGTCGTCACCACCACCACTCCTACTCCTACTCCTCCCACCACCGCCCGCTTCTCTCGACGTCCCCCGCCGCTGCCAGACAGCCCCCATCGCGTCGGAAGCAAACGCGCGCCGTCACCATGGCCGCAACCGACCCGGTCAGCCAGCTCTCGGCGCAGCTCGAGAAGCTCGGCCCCATCCACCAATATCCCAACTACAATCCCGAGGCCAACCCTCAGGACATCTATCGCGCACACATCACCTCCATCTTCCACGACATCACCGGCGTTGACCGCACCATCATCTACAATGCGCTGCAGTGGA
This sequence comes from Nemania serpens, assembly GCA_022578855.1. Taxonomy (NCBI): domain Eukaryota; kingdom Fungi; phylum Ascomycota; class Sordariomycetes; order Xylariales; family Xylariaceae; genus Nemania; species Nemania serpens. Next base: position 20,913 of record MU396816.1, on the reverse strand, counting down.
CCATGTCTCTGGACAAGGGCGACCTGGTCCTCGCCATCCCCGCCCTTCGCGTGAAGGGCAAGCCCAACGAGCTCGGCCAGCAGTGGCTAGAGAAGGTATGTATGCCTTCCAACGGCCGCCGTCGAATCCCTTTTTCGTCTTGCCCTTGCTCTTGCCCTTGCCCTTCCTCTTGCGCTGACAGACATGCTCGCTTCGCAGTGGCCCGACTCCCCGCTCGTCGAAAAACCCATCCTCAACGGTCCCTTCATACCCTTCTTCTTCAAACCGGGCCCTCTGACACAATTCCTCATACCAACCGCTCGGAAGCTGGGCCGCGACTTTGGCACGAATAAGGTGAATGGTCTCAAGGACCCGAGCGACCCTTCCAAGGGTAGGAAGCGCCTGGTTATTGAGTTCTCGAGCCCCAATGTGAGAGACACCCCGATCAGACCGCCCTTCGATGCCGCACTGGATTACTGTATTACTGTATTGCCGTAATACCGCATTGCCGCATTGCTGCATTACCGTATTGCTGTATTGCGCGAAATGGCTGCTGACCCGTCGCCTAGATTGCTAAACCCTTCCATGCAGGCCACTTGCGAAGCACCATTATCGGAGGCTTCCTGGCCAATCTCTACGCCGCTGCCGGCTGGGACGTCGTTCGTATCAACTACCTTGGTGACTGGGGAAAGCAGTATGGTATTCTGGCTGTCGGTTTTGAGAGGTATGGTGACGAGGAAGCCTTAGCCCAGGATCCCATCAACCATCTCTTCGAGATTTATGTCAGGGTCAACAAGGAGATAGCCGCAGAGAAGGAAGAAGCCGAGAGATTGCAGAAAGATGGCAAGACAGCCGAGGCCCAAGCCATCACGGACCATGGCACCGACGAACAAGCCCGCCGGTACTTCAAGCTGATGGTGGATGGCGATGAGAAGGCCCTTGCCCTGTGGAAGCGGTTCCGGGACCTCAGCATTGAACGGTACCGAGAGACCTACGACCGACTAAACATCCAGTTTGACGAATATTCGGGCGAGAGCCAGGTGTCGGAAGATGCCATGAACGAGGCAGCCAAGAACATGCTGGAGGCGGGCATCGCCGAAGAGTCGGATGGTGCCCTCATTGTCAACTTCAGCAACCACGTGCCAGGAAAGCCCGGCAAGGCGCTGGAGAAGGCCATCGTTCGCAGGAAAGACGGCACCGCCCTTTACCTGACTCGGGACATCAGCGAACTGCTCAAACGCGAGGAAAAGTACCACTTCGATCACATGATATATGTCATAGCCTCCCAGCAGGATTTACATGTCAAGCAGTTCTTCAAGATTGTGGAGCTCATGGGCCACAAGGAAATCGCTGCCAAGGTACAACACATCAATTTCGGCCTGGTTCTGGGCATGAGCACGCGAAAGGGCACGGTCAAGTTCCTGAATGATATTCTTCGTGACGTCGGCGAATACATGCACGAGGTCATGAGGAAAAATCAAGACAAATACCAGCAGGTTGAAGATCCCGATGCCGTTGCCGACATTCTCGGTATCAGTGCCGTCATGTGTCAAGACATGGCAGGCAAGAGGTATGTGCTTGCGTAGCCTCACCTCACTTCACAACTACCATGCAGGCTGACGATGCATACAGGATCAACAACTACCAGTTCGACATGGCTGTCATGACCTCGTTCGAGGGTGACACGGGCCCTTATCTTCAATATGCCCACGCTCGCTTATGTTCCATTACTCGCAAGGCTAATCTCAGCGAAGAAGAAATTGCGTCTGCGGATCTATCTCTGCTTACCGAGGCCCACGCCATCAACCTTGTGCGGGTCTTGTCTCAATGGCCCGACGTTGTGCAAAACACCCTTCGCACGCTGTGAGTTTGCATTATCTGCTTTCTGTTTCGCATTCCGCTCTGATGATATATCTAGTGAGCCCACGACCGTCTTGACCTACCTGTTCAAGATGACCCATGCCTTAAGTTCGAGCTACGACCACTTGAGAATCGTTGGGTCGGAGCCAGCTCTCATGAAGTCCCGCATGGCGCTGTACGATACGGCACGAATCGTCCTCAATAATGGCATGCGCTTGCTCGGGCTCAGCCCTGTAAACAGGTAAGGGAAGTCCATTACGTCTAGCGTGTCAGTTTTCCTCACCATTTCAACAGGATGTAAAATGCTTGGCCCGCCATACTTGCGTGGCTCCGGAGGGCAACTAAGCGCAGCCCGTCTGCTACGGCAAGACTATGCGAGTATATCCCGACCTCTTGTCTTGGCAAGTCGATAATCCCGCGCTCTAGACACGCACGCTGGGGCTCCGTCGGGACGCCATTGTGTACGAGAAGGGTGGGTAGATGTCGTGTAACGCGAATATCGTGGAACAAGCTAGTCCAATAGCACCAAAGACGATGGTTATCGACAGCGGATAGAAAATATTTGCGAGAATCTTTGCTAGACAAATCAACAAGATGTGAGTCCGCAGTGACGCCCAGTCGATCAGCGGACAGCCGCTGATCTTTGACTTCTAAAGCCACAGAAATCAAGAGGATTGCCACGGGTACTGTACTGTGTATGCCCGATATCTTACGATTATAGGCTCAATGTCTTGCGGGCCGCTGTCTGAAGAGGCCGTATTAGGTTGAGCCATCACCGCTCTGCCCACCATCTCTGCCCCTAGTTCTTCATACTGCGCCTCGGTGCAGCTCTTTACGAATAATGACTTTATGATAATATTTCTCGTATGATATTCTGTCGCCCAGCAGGTTTTAAAAGCATTTCGGCCCAAGCCTCTTTATCTTGGATTTCGTTGATGAGGGGAACTTGAATCTCACGTGCACGTCTGACCGTTCAATTTACACTTTCCCAACTCCGAGACGTGCAGATAGCCGAGTGTTAACAACAATACCACCCCGGTAGACTGCACACAATAGGTCAATACGGACCAGTGCAGGAAACATCCCGGGTCATAATTCTAGCGTCTCACCTTAGGTTATGCATCTCGACCTCGTTGTCTGTGGTAGTGGACCGCCTACCCCTATCTCCTTGATGATCAACTAAGGCAACACTGGCGAGCTAAAATCCGACTTGGCTGTTCCGAAGGCATCCTGTGTGTTGCTACAACATAGGTATCGAATATGCTCATCTTGAGATCACTAGCCACTTGCTCACTGAGAGTGAGATAAATTGTCGTCTTCTTGGGCCCTTACAGAGCAACGCTCGTTGATGAGCTGAGAGGCGCTAGGTCGCCACGTCAGTACAACATCGGATGTACCTGGCGGAGTGCGAAGCCAGAGCTGACCCATAACATGCCCATACTATACCATACCTCGCCATTTTCTTTCACCTTGGGCGTTTTGTCTCCAAGTCCTGTCAGCAATGATCAACGCCCACAGCTACTGCAGGGTTTTCCTTGGCGACGAGTTGACCTCTTGGCAGACGGGCAATCGGGACTTTGAAAGACAGCTTGAACCCGCTCGCTTTAACCTCTCGGAGCAACCATCGGGTTTTCAAATCCCGGCAAAGCCTTAGAATTGTCTACCACGCAAGGGCGCTTTAGTGTTCTAGACGTCTCTCGACGCCAAGATGCAGCCTGCATCCTGGTCTTTCATCGGGCCACGGGCCTTTTTCCATGCGTTTTCGACACATTCTTGGCTTAGGACCCATCGTAGCCTCGTGTGGCGTCGACGTTCGTGTAATATTGTGTCCTTTTCCTGGCTCGTGAAGAGACGGTGAAGAGACGGGATCATGGTGTTGGCCTCACATCGCGGGAACATTACGATGCCGAGTACCACCCAAAAATGCCCTCTTTGCATCCCAGTTTCTCGCCGGTCCCAGAGTCGCAACCCTGCTCTATCCCATGGCCCGCCTATATGAGGGTGTCGATGGCTATGCATGAAGTGAACTTTCTTTTTCTCCTTCGTGTTTTCTGGTTAGGTCAGAGTAGCATCAGGCGAGAGGCTCAATTGGCCATTATTGGTAAGATATCACACATCGGCTTATAAAGGATCGCCGGTCGGTATCGCTAGCCTCCGGCTTCGACCCGACGGACTCGAAGCATATAATCGGACGCCTCGTCGTCTCCCCCCATATGTCCGTATAACTTAGCTCTCGAAGTGGTGACCATGGCAGCAATCCCTCTCTTGGTCATTGGGGGATTGCTATTCTATGTCGTCCGGCTGAGGTGGAAACAGCGCGCCAGGGCCAAGATTCCCCCGGGCGCTCAACCCCTCCCAGGTCCCAAGGGTAGGTGACGACATCTCATGTGCTTAACTAACACATTATAATCTTCCTATTTGCGCCACACATTACTGATATTCATAGGCTACCCGATTGTGGGCCGGATCCACGACGTGCCGTCCAAGGCATCATGGATCAAGTTCTATGAGTGGAGCAAGGAATACGGACCGATATATCAAATGGAGATTTTCGGCACAGTTCACGTCTGGATCTCATCGGAGCGGGTCGCCCACGACCTCCTCTCCCGACGGGCCGGAATCTACTCCGACCGCCCTCAGATTCCCAATCTCCCAGATAACCGAACCAAGGGAGACTACCTGGCATTAACAGGATCCAATGGCACGTATTTGACTCCATTCCAGTAAGATGCTCGTTGCTCATGAGTTTGACAGAGACATGGAAACGCCAGCGTAAACTGGCCAAGCAATTGATAACCGCCAACGTATCGTTGCATGACTATCCGAGAAGAGAGCGAGACCGATTCCTCTATCTCCTATCGACCGATCCGTCGAGATACCGCGAGTTCATCGAAGAGTTTACATCTCGTTCGGTAGCCCGACTATCATGGGGAAGCCCGCACTCGGCAGCAGTGCTCCGCGTCACCACGGCCGGCCTCCTCGAAACGATCTCGCCAGCAGGGGCTCTGCCCAATATGATATCGTGGCTGATGTATCTACCCACGTTTTTAAGTCCCTGGCAGCAGAAGGAAAATGCCCGTCACGCGGTAGAGGCCAAGCTTTTCAAGGACTGCCTGCGATACGCGCACGACCGCATCCACGACGGGACCGCCGAGCCGAGCTTCCTCCGCACTTTTATCGAGAACACCAGCCTCCCCGGCGGTAAGTCAGACTGGATCGAAGAGACCGAGGCCTCGTACGTCATCGGGCAGATGGCCATTGCCGGGGCCCTGACCATGGGAAGCCCCATTCAGAGCTTCATATTAGCCATGCTGCATTACCCCGAGTGGCAGAAGAAGCTCCAGGAAGAGATCGAACGGGTCTGTAAGGGCGCCTGTCCCCAGTGGGAAGACAGGGAAAAATTGCCGATGCTGCGCGCTGTTGTCAAGGAGGTCATCCGGTGGAGGCCTCCTGTGCCGACAGGTGAGATGACTCGAATTGTTGTTGCCTCGTTGCACGTCTGAGCTTGGTCTAACACCGGACGATCTAGGGATTCCCCATGCTATAGAAACGGACGATGTGTATAATGGCTATTTCATCCCCGCGGGCGCTACTATCCATGCGTTGGAGTGGTAAGTCGAGATGTCGAACCACCCACCCCCGTCGCCTTCCTTCCCATCTCCCTTCCTGCCTCGGCCCCCTTCCACAAAGAGAAGGGAGGGAATTGTCTCTTGTTAATTAAAACCTAAATTGGAATGTCAGATATTGACTCAGAAACCAGGGCGATGACGCGGGACGAGGAGACGTATCCGGACGGCGAGACGTTCAACCCGGCGCGCTGGCTCGAGCCCGAGTACCCGACGTACAGGGAGCCGCTGACTGTATATCCGAAGCTCCACGGGTTCAGCCAGTTCGGGTTCGGGCGGCGGACGTGCCAGGGCCTCCCGCTGGTGGAGCAGGACCTGTACCTCGCGATGGGCGGGATGGCGTGGGCGTTCGACATACGCAAGAAGCGGGGCGCGGACGGCGGCGAGATCCCCGTGCACTGGAACGACTACACGCCGCTGCTCATCGCCAAGCCCATGCCGTTCGAGTTCGACGCCGTCGTGCGCGGCGAGGACAAGGCGCGGCGGCTGCGGCGCATGTGGGAGGATGGCAGAGGCGAGGACGACCCCGTGGACTGGGGGGGTGCGGACACGCGGGGAGAGACCCGAGAGGCAAGGGAGAAGGATATTGATGTGCATGTGGATGTGGGTGTGAAACTGGACGCCGCCGCCGCCGCCGTCGACGACATGTTCAGCGATCGCGGCAGCGAAACGAGCGGGCCCACACATTCTGCCACGGATTCCATCACGTCGTCTAGACACTCCGAGTTCGAATATACGTGACGGGACCGCGTGGTCGGAGGTGCTGTGGTGTGGGGTGGGGAGTGATTGTCGTTCGTTAGTTTTTCGCCTTCATTCATTCATTCCACATACCCCCTCATCCACTCATCCACTCATCCACTCATCCACTCATCCACTCATCCACTCATCCACTCATCCACTCATCCACTCATCCACTCATCCACTTCACACTCATTCCACGTACTCGGTCTTATTCGCAAGCCCCTCGCCCCCCCTTCGCTATTCACGGAGTGGAAAATGGGATGGGGAAGGAAAAAAAACCACATTACGTTGTAGTATTCGGTATTCGGTGCTCGCGAGCATGGCATGGCGGTTTGTGTTGTGCGGTTTTTTTTACGAATTTTTAGAAGAAGGAAGAAGAAGAAGCAGGGAGGATCTGATCTATCTATCTAATGAAAATCCCCTAACCTACCTACCTACCTACCTACCTACCTAGTTGGTTGGCTGGTTGCACGATGGGACAGATATTTGCAGTAGGATGGGTTTTTTCTTTTTGGCTAGCTATATACCTATGCGTAAAAACATATTTCTGTCTCCCTTCTTGCCTCGATGTCCCTTTGTGTGCGTATATGCGTGTGTTTATCTGTGATAGGCATGACAACTAGGTAGGCTGGCATGCCTAGCATAAACAGGTAGATTACCTCCTCTCTAGCAACTTGCTAGACAGGAAGGGATAACAATCTTTACCTCACACTTCACACACATTTCTTGTTTGCCTTACCGAGTGACCCTGGATTGCCTGTAACAATCTATCTAGTAATCTACTCTTTTCTGCTAGCAGGTTATTCATCTATTATGTCCCATTGCATTAAACCAGGCATAACTACCTATTAAGTCAGTATTAAGAGGCGAGATTAGAACAGCAGGTGAACTGAAATTTAGCAAAGAAAGCAGGAATATTTTTTAAATACGGGAAGGGAGGTTAGGTCTATAACGACTCGTAGGATGCAGACAGCTTCTGTGCCGAAGACGTGGGTTTAGATTCCTTCAAGTGTACGCGATGTGTGAGGTCCCGTAAGGGAACGCAAAGGCGATGACTGCATCCGGCAAGTTATCTATTTTCTACGAGGCCAGAGCTTAGAGCTCCTCGTTAACGAACTCGTTGAAGGTTACCCCCACCCCGTTCATACATATTGTAAGCTATATCATGACCATTCAAGAACCGCAGTGGTCTCTCTCCATCTTCAAGGTGATCTGTGGGATAAAATCAGATGCAATGGTAGTCGAATGAGCAGCTCTCGCCAGAATGTAGGGTAGCAAGGATTGTTGATGTTGTAGAGGTAATGGACCCTAGTATCAACGGATGTCCTTCGCACCTGCCACACGGTAATAAGGCTAGTAGCTGCAGTTCTGTTCCGTGACACGAATGCCGCCCAAGAATTTACCAAAACCTGATAATAACCTATTTCCTACGCATTAGGGCTCCAAATACAACGAATCGAAGACACAATACTTACATGTTCGCTTTATGATACTACTTCTATTTATAGTTAACATCAAGACAACGCAAATACCAAGGATAGTATGAATCGGAGGTAACTTACCTCCTCATTCATTCTTTTTGCGATCATTGCCTAAAATAGTTAGTATGCATATATAAATTATGAAGAATTTACTTGCTTCCACCGCGTCGTCCGCAGTCTATACGAAATCGATTAGTACAAATTTAGCTAGAAGCAACTCGAGCGCAAACTTACCTCTTTTCCGGCCCATTCCTATAGCTATAGTTTAGCAACATAGACTAAGCACGAGATATAATAAGGAGGAATATACGGCCACTTTCGCTTCCCACTCCTATTCTAGAAATTAGCATTGCTAGTACGAAAGGATGGGTTCTTACGCACCACTGCTCGGTCCAGAGCTTGCTGTATGAGAAAATGAGCTTGTTTACTCCATGAGATACGGAAGGGCATAATATAACCTTGATTTTATGTTCCAGGATCTGTCAATCAAAACTTAGACAAGCCTGTCTAAATAGGAACAGCCCCTCGAGTAAAATTCAGGACTTACTTGCTTTTCCTGGACCATTCCCTATAAATATGTGAGCTCCAATGCATATAGAAAAATATTTTGCTAGACCTGGTTATTACTTACCTTCAACTTTTCTTTTATATTCTTTTTTTAAAGAAAGAAAAGGTAAAAAGTTTAGTGCAAAGGCCTAGTCTCCCATAGAACAAAAAGTGCATGAAGTTGCTAGCTTACCGCCAACTTCCATGCCGCGAACTATTATACATGTTAGTTTGCATCATGATATTCGAGAAAGGGCTCAATAGTACTTCGCGAGTATTGGGGGCGGGGGCGGGGTTAACCCGGGCCTAATTCCTCAGTTAGTATATCTTGGTATGATAATTTGAGACAGAAATTAATTCATCTCCTGGGCAGAGAGATTACTAATCCCAACAACACAAGTGCCGGAGACAGTAATGCTTCGACATTCAGGTTTTACTTACCGGTGGCGCCGTGGCGGGGACGGCGACGGGTGGTTGGGCGCCTATATTCAATCAATACATAGGCGTGTGTATGAGGGAAGCAGTAATATCTGACCGAGTAGTTTCTCTATGAATGTATCGCGGATATAGGAACCGTTACTGCGCAGCACGGTAACGGCGCGTCGTTTTGCTATGATAGAATGAGATGTTAGTATACGCTAGGATTAATGTAATGGTTCCAAAGATTGGGACACGAGAAGCTCCCATGGCCCACTCACATGGGCGTCGAGGATGCCAGGAAACAGCACTGGTAGGTAGTAATAATGGTGATAGGAAGATATCATGGTCGTACGATTGAGGATTGAAAGTGTCGCGAATATAGAGCCGTACTGGTTCCATAGTAACAGCGCATCGTTGCATAGCGACAGAGAACATAGTGATGTGTCGAGCGAAAAGTGAACAAGGGGGATATCAGTGCTGAGATAGCGGGCGGCCAGGACCAGCACCGCGGCCACGACGCCTTGGTATTGTTGTTATCGTTGCTGTTGGTCTGCGAGGAGGGGTTAGCAGTGATATAAACTAGTGAGCGAGGATCCTCGAGGACGAGTCTCTCGCGTGTAAGATCTTCGAAAGGGAGTACATACGGCTGAGACGAAATTGTTTGTATGATGTAAGTCTGCCAATGACCCATTAATTAGTTGATGCTTGACGCCCGCGCCAAGACCCGGGAAGCCACTGACGAAGATCATGAGAGAGGCAAAGAGGTTAAGCGATAGTTGTTGCGCTAAGATACAAAAGTCCAATGCCGAGGATTTATCGATTTATCCATAGTAGCCCGATCCGTAATCATACGAGGAAATAGAAGCGGCACTGCAGGTCAGCAAGAAGCGTACAAGCAGCCGCAAGGCGTCTCAAAACGGCCGGGCCAGAGTCTGCCAGGGTAAGCCGAGCAGCCTCGAGCAGGGTGAGGTTTGCAGCATGGATCTAAGCCTCGGTCAGAGGATAACAAGCACGAGCCCGGCCACCACTACCACCACCTCCTTCATAAAGGCTCTAAAACGGATAGTAAACCAATACGCCGCAATATAAGACTATCCCTAACGTTCCTAGTTGCGATCTTGATCTTGTTAAAGGGGGTAGTAGCGGCTAGCTACCGATTATAATTAGGCATATGGCGCTGAAGATCATGCCAGTGGTAATCGGTAGCCGAGAAAGTGATGAAGGGAGAAGGGCAGCCAAAGGTGTCGCAGAAGGCCTGAAGATTCCTGCGTCTGCCTGCCCAGAAGGGACAAGTGCTTCAACAGCGTAGGAAACGCGATAGAGAGGAGGGGCTCGGAGCGGTTGAACTCGTCGAGACGCGTTGACCGAACAGCGGGGATGTCGTTAACGCGGGGCCGCGGTCCGCGACCCTTTTCGCGGCAGCGTACCTCCTCGCGAAGGACCTCAAGCTCTCCCTAACAAGCAACGAGGTCAGGGACAGCTCTGATATCAGACTGGTTCATGAGCTCAGTCAGCTCCTCGTCTGATAGCATCGTCTTCCCTCGCGTTGTCTCTGCTTCGACTACGTTCCTTAGGTTGCTGAACACGTTGTTATTATCTGGGAGCATGCCGGGACAGTCGGCGTTAACGAGAACGTCGCAATAACCAGGGTGGTTCTCCGACCCAGGCGACATCCTTTTCTCGGCAGTGCTTACAAACATCGTAACATAAATTCATATTAAACCAGCGTTTCTAACATCTCTGGCAAGTCTAAAGATTGTGGAAACGCCTCATGGAAGTTGGCAAGCAGTCGAACATCTGTAGGCCGGAGCGCGAGATCCCGCAACCGAGTCTCAGCGTCAACATTATCACCCTGGCGCTAGATAGGGTTAGGCCGCCGGAACTCGGCCTCGACCTCGACGCGGAACCGTTCTCCTTCGGGCGTGGCGGCAGAAAGAGTAGCCAAAGTAGCTGGGGCGATAGAGAGAGAAGGGGATGGAGATGAAATCAGGGTTACCACCAAGAGTAAAAGGATTAGTAGTAGTAGTAGGCCGTGGAGCGAGCAGAGCCAACGCTTGCTAATCTTGCCGGTAGCCGAATCAAGAAGAGTCCCTCTTGGTCTTCGATCCCTGCATATCGCTTTGGCACACGGACCATTCTGGGAGTCCAGTGCTGTGACTCTTGTTGTGGTTCAGACTAGCGGTTGGTACTCGTCCTAGCAACCAGTCGTGGATTTCCAGCAAGGCCAAAGAAATACCTAGCTCTTTCGGCCTCGTCCGGCTTATACGGGGCTGACGGGGTCAAGTTTGATGCCATGTCGACGTTTTGGTGTTGTTGCGTATAATTGATAACTTTCGACGCATATATCATAAGAATTGCTGGGACTTTTTGGCTATCACGGTCCCAATCATGAGCTGCACAAGTAGCCGCGGACAGTCAAGTGCTCGACTTGACAACTTTCTGCTTTTGGCACCTAGTGCCACGGTATAGTGTTGCAGTTCTGTTCGGTGACATCGATGACTCGGCTGGATTGATGCTTCTCAGGGTGGAATGTTTTCGAACATGTTTCTGTCGCTGGTGTTCGCTGAGAGACCGGGGGGGTTACCTTTGGAGGCACGGCGGGTTGGTTGGAGGGTTCAACGTTTGAGGGATCACAAAGTCGCTGTTACTACATTCCACTCTGGCGGTGCTTTAGGAAAGGACGGCTGATGCACGTACCTGTTGCATGTCCGCAGGCAATGTACGGATAATCCATTTATCACGGGTGATACGAGCATATGGTGAGCCTATAGGAAGGAACAATGGGTATACATGAACTTTTGTAGAAGCTACTCCAGCAATTTCTTTCCCTTTCGCCCAACTTTATCTTAACATTTGCCTCTAACTCAGAAGGAGCAATAAATATCAGATAGAAATGCACTATAACTGCTTTCAAAAGTAAGCATAGCAACTTGAGTTCAGTTACGTAATTACATGTGACACTTAATCGATGTCGAAGTCGCATTCAGTGGAAGATCTGCTAGAGTAGTGCAGATTAGAACACAACGTCGCGCCAGCTTATTTAGATACAGATACGCCTTTGCACCTTCCAACATACAGTAGGGACCAGGTACCAGCGGCTGACACCACTACATACATGTATGTTTGCGTCCTGCGCCATGTGTTGCCAAACCCTTTCCCTGGTCTTGTTTCGTGGGCAAGTGTGCCCAGGTCAAAATCGCGACGTGTGTTGATTGCCGTGAAAACGAAATGACTCGAGATCAAGTGGCTCTTTGTGGGTGGGATGGCCTTCATTTTCCAATTGTCAAGGAGGGGGGATACGACGATTTCTGCTTCTGATATCATGCTGTTTATGAGGTAATCTGCGACGTCTTGCATAGCATATGCCAATGCGTCGTCGGGCAGTCTGTCAAGGCTGAATCTGTGTGGTATAATCTTCGGAGCGATTTCCAGAGATGGAGGGGCTTCTTCTATGTATGTGTCGGGAAGGGTTTGTTCATCAGGCTCGACGTAGTCTGTGCCGTCAGCCTTGGCCTGTTTTTTTGCGGTTTTTGATGTCAGCCTTGTGGTCGTCAATGCGCTTCTGGATGCGCGCTTGATATTCTGCGAGTTTTGTGAGGTCGATTGCTGCTTGACCTGGATGTGCGGGGAGTTGTGCCTCCTATTTCTTCCTAACCAAGCTCTCGAGTGAGAGATTAATGTAGGTTAGAAGTACATAAGTTGTGTACCTCAAGGTATTATATGTGCGGACAAATAAGCTACTTGCGGCTTATATGTTCTATAAGAGACTTGCTATACGAGTGCTAGTATGCGCTTATATTGCAGTTATCCTGCGTTTATTTCTATATATAATCAGCTATACTGTTTGGCTCTGGTGTAGGTGGCGGTCATTATATGGTCGGTCTTGGCAATGGCTAAGGAGACGCTGCACAATCCAACAAGCCCGCTTACTTGGGAGTCGATCTACTACATACCCACCGAGGAAACGCGATCCTCGACAGCTTGGCAGCTATCAACTAGAACTACCCCATCGCGGTTAGAGAGAGGTTTTCGCTAGATATAGGGGACGGCTACGCATATGGATCCCTGTCAAATAGTACGAGAGATTTCGCCTTCGAGGTCTTTCGGCAAAGGAGGTTTAGCCGAGTGTTAGGTGGTCCAGGTACCCCATATGCCCTAATAGAAGCACACCCACGCACTGTCATTTGAGATAATTCCACTCGTTAACCTCTAGGTTAGCAATGGCTCAAGTCGCGTGTTGGCAGTAGCCGGAGATAAGGTAAGTCGGTAATCGGCCGGGATCAGCAACTAGATCTAGCGCTAAGCAAGTGCCGGGCCCACTAAGATGCATCCACGTGCGATGACGTCAAAGCAAATCTCAAAGTTGTACAGGGAGTATAGAAGAGTCTGGAGGGGAGTAAGAAACCCGTCTTGTATATAATATCTATCTACCTATCTGTTTTCATAATGAAAGGTGCTAACTAGTGTGTGGGGTCCGGCCCTCGCTCTTCGATCCAACTCTTGCCAATTACCTAATGCTGCGGTGGGGAAGCCAATCCAAATAAATGAAATGTGGCATGTGACTGATCAACAAAGGAAAAAAAGGAGTGTAAAGCTTGACCCCAGATCTCCTGCTCACTTATCCATTACCTAATCCATTATTAATCCAAACCTTCTACCACTTTTGATGAGTCAATCTGCCCCTTCTCACTCGTATCTGTAACAATAATAAGGATGTAGTGCGCGATGATGCGCTGATGTGAACCGCAAGCACCAGGGATACCACCGGGGTGCCTGGGCGAATAGCCACGGGGTCGTAGTGGCCTTTACGTCCCATTTATCGCCCGATCCAATAGAGCGGGTTTAGCCCCTGTCGCGTGATAGCCTGGGCCACCTCTTCGTCGCTCATGTTCTCCTGCCCGTTGAGCGCGTACCAGGGCATCGTCCCGTCGGCGAAGAGGTAGTACATCTCCCCCCTCTGCACGGCCGGGGAGGACTCGAGGACGGCGCCCATGGTGCCCAGGCTGCCAGTCCACATCTGCGCGAGCTGCAGCCAAAGGCTGCCCCGCTGCGCCTCGCCCAGGGAGCGCGAGAGGTAGAACACGGGCGTGTAGGACTTGTCCACGCGGGGCGTGAACTTGGCGCGGAACGGAGCCGCCGCCGTCATCGTTCCGGTCCCGGTCCCGTCGTCGAGGGGGCGCAGCTGCTTCCCTCCGAGCGAGAAGTACTCCATGCAGCTCCTGCACGGCTTCGAGGTCAGGAGCATGGCGTCGACGATTGGATACGCGCCGGGCGAGTCGAAGCTGTGGAAGTAGGTGAGGAGCAGGTTCTCCTCGGCGTGGTGGCCCTGGGGGAGGGTGTTCACGGCCGTCCAGAGATTCGTCTCCTGGTCGCTGAAGAGGAGGGACGCGCAGAGATCCAGATTGTATTCTCCGCCCGTGCGCAGGCCGCCGCGCACGTGCTGGAGGAGGGTGATCACGCGCGCCAGATGTCGGCCGGTAAGAGAGATGGTGTTGCCATCTTTGTCCTTCACACGGAAAGTGGGCAGTTCGATGAAGATGAATTGAGGCATGATTGTTTCCTTTGCTTTGCTTTTCCCGTTTTGATTGGAATGTTTGTTGCGGACTTGGCTGGCTTCGGGGCGTTCCAATAAGACCTCTTCTTGGTTCATTTCACTCCTTCCTGCTTTGTCTTGGACGTAAGGGGTAGTTGCTAGAGCGGTGTTGCTGGCAAGCTCGAAGTTGTGTTCAAGATCTGATAGGGGCTGCTGTTTGTCTGTCTGTCTGTCTGTCTGTTGTTTCTTTCTCCTGTTGTAACCAGCAACCTGCTCTTATATAGACCAGTTCTTCGATGCCATCGTATCCCTTTTCCATCGGACCGTAAGGACCACAATAATTATATCGTGTTCAACAGCTTTCTCTTCTCCACATCTCCCTCTACCTTGGCAAAATATGTGCTCTTCGTCAAAGAAGTGACGCCGTCGAGAATAAAGACGAGCCGTCTGGATGGTTGCTGACTTCGTATCTGCTTCTGGCAAGATGAAGACAAAATTCCAGGCGGGGTTACAATCGTGTTGGCTACGATATCACCAAGTAATAGGCTACTACCAGTTTCTTCGGATTCTTATATAGACTTGTTCATGAGGCTCGCCGTCGAAATAAATGGGAAACTGTCCCGCTGACTCGTATTTTCCTAGCATGGCGGAGTATGGCGGAGACTCACGGTACATCAGTAAGGTAGTGTGAGACATAAGGCTTAACGGGCCAGACTGTTGAGCTCTAGGGTCGTAGGGCTGAAGGCCCGGCCCGTAGTCCACCGTTTCAGCATGATGTAAAACCTGCGCCCTACCTTTGATAGTTGTTCTTCTAGTAGATAATTTGCTATGAACAAGGCAACTCGAGGGTTGAGACCGTTCTAGGGTATTTCTCTTAGCTACCTCGCTAGACGAATCGGGCCGCGCCCGGTCCTTTATTTAGATGTTATTACTGCGAGTAGGCTAATAAGACCCCCGTCTTCAGCTTCGATGAGGGAAAACCGAACGTATTCTAATGAACTGTCAAGTGGAAGCTACCGAAACCAACGGTCATCTTGAGGTAACCAAGGCCCCGTTTTCTGGGCTCACGAACGAGGGGCTCTTCGGGAATCTCATAATTACATTTTCGGACGCCCATCTTAACACGAAATCACTTATAGGTTCTTATAGGTACCCCGGCTTTTCACTTTCTGTGCGCTCGCGTGGCATGTTTTCAGCTGCTCAGGACACGTGGCGCAGATTACGCTAAAATGGCGGGGCGTGTAAGGGGTCTGTACGTGAGCCAATAAGAGGCGGCTTGGTGGCCAAAAATGGTAAAGGTCAACCGCACGAACGTGGCGCTGCCTGTGTCTTTTTTTGCCGGGACCAGTAGAGAGTAAAGGGACAATTCACTTTGACTATAAGTTTGCATTCTAGCATTTCATCGATGATAAGAGGACTTGGTATGCTGTTTCCTTCGCGTTTCATTAATTTCCTACCTTGATGCTTGGAATGTTGCCGTGAAAGGGTACAACGAGCCTACGTCGACAAGCAAGGGTACATTAGATACCTTGCTGCCACTGTACAATGCAATGCAAATTAAAATACAGGACACCTGCCGGTTCGACTGCCCGCACATCGTATCTAGGCTTCTCCTGCCACAGATTGCCATGACCACTATGTCTATAGATAGATGATAACGAGCTGAGGTCATCACGGTATTACTATTCAGTAGGCGACGCGCCCAATCACCTCCCGTCAGATTGCCGGCCTGAGGCCCCTAGCCCGAGGCTTAGCCGACGCGATCTCTCTCTACATCAGCTATCCAGGGCACGGCGACACAGGCGCCAAGTTGAATGGATTTAGATCCTTTCATTAAAGAGCCTAGTCGCGCTGTGGTCATATATAAAAATGTTCATTGTTTATCGGTGGGAAAAGGGTAGTTCTCAAAATATGGGTTAGATCATCTTAGCAAAGCTTATGTCGACCTAAATATCATTGGTGGACATCAAAATTATGTACATGTCATAGTCAGCATGCAGGGAAATACAAGAACTTCAGTGGCTTAGACACATGACTAAAGTCTTTAGAACTAAGAGTTACACACGATATTACTAACACGATTAAAAAGAAAAGGAGAAAAGGGAGAAAAGGAAAAAAGGCCCGCTAACAGCAGTAGGTATCGAGATCTGAGTATTTAATATGAGCCGCAGTGTATGTAGTGTGACATCATTGCGCATCAAAAGAGTATCACGATACTGGGTTGTAGGTAAAGACTAACCGGGTTCTGTCATGCCTTAGGTACTTCTTACCCGGCATGGCACTCGCTGTGGAGGATAGCATGGTCGATATATTTGAGGGCACACCCTTAATGATCTTCAACTGTGCCCGAGAGAAAATGAGTCTCCGATGAGAGCAAAAGTTATGCGTGGAGCTTGGCTTAGTACTTTGTACACAGCACGGGCTGGAAGAAGTTTTGGGGCATCCTGGTGCCAAGAACCTGACTTTAGCACACCCAACGACCCTAACTACAGTAAAGTTTTAGGCCCTTGGCAGCTTTTAGCAGCGTGTACTTCTTGCCAACTGTGCGATAGCATGACACCAAGCGCATAGGTTGCCTACTTCTTAGGTATTTGCATCATTTAAATTAAGTATTCAAGTGCCGGTAGAATTCTTGGTCTTAATATCTCAGCGCGGAGGGATTAGAAAAATAATGAAAAACATTCCTCACGCAGCCGTCGCCTTGGGATAATGCCGCATGATTACAAGGCCCGCCATAAATCGGTCCCGAGATGCTGGTAATATTACCCTGCTGAATATGAGCTACTACTGCAGAGATGACTTTATAGTAAGTACGTACTCACGTGTGCTGATATTAAAGCGCGGATTCCATACAATGTTACGATCATAATTATGACGAAGTTGTTTCGGGTTATTTAGCGCTTTGAGTAAACTGCCACTGCTTATACTGGAGAATCTTCCGAATCGTCCCCGCATTGCGAATATTCTATACGAAACACCACAGTCTTTCTTATTCCCATGTTAACCGTCCCGTCCTCATTCATCGGGGGTATTTCCGAGCCGCTGCACCTCCTACATGTAGTTGTAGTTTCGACGCCGCCTGGCTGCATTCTGGTCCATTTCCCGCCGCCCTCGCTGGCCGGCCGAGGGCTGCCGATCAACTTGGCCGGGCTGGTTTTGGACACTAATCTGAAATATGTTGATTTGAGGTCGGGGAATATCTTGGCTAGGAGAGATCGCATCGGTGGCAGACAGGCGCATATGATGGCCAAGCTCATCTCGATAATTGTCCACATCGTTGAAGCGATTTCGTATGACGGGTCAGTGGTGCGATACTGGAGCTCGAGCGTAGTGACTCGGAAAACGGAAGTAATCACAACGCTAAATTGTCATCAGTGATGATTGATCAGGTTAACAGTAAGAAGGTTTGACTTACAGGGCGCCAAGCGCGAATGCGAATAGGATTGCGGTCTTTTGCGTGCGAGGAATCTGGAGGTCATAGACGGGCTTTATCGGCAGCATCAGGATAATGACGTCCGTTACTAAGGAGACGGTGGCGTTGATGTACCAGAAAATTATGTTGTCGATGCAGTTCTTACTCTTCATAGTTTGATCGAACGCCGCCGTGATAGGGATGCATTGGAAGATCGTGGCTAGAGTTGCGGCAACACAGAACGCGGCAATGTAGGAGAGAATGGCGATGCATGTCCGCCTCAGCCATATAATCTGACCAAAAATCCGCAGATACAGGAATAGAATCGACGCTTTGGTGAGGTATATAGATATCTTAAATGTAATCTGCAGTATGTAAAATGCCTGTTACGCAAGTGAGAATTATACTCTTGATAATATCGGTGATCACAGCGTGGAAGCAAACCTTTGATGTCTTATACTTCTGGTCTCCCGTCAAAGTTGTCGTGTGTTTTCCATAGCCGTGGTTACATGCCTTCAACATGACTACATCGCTTGCCATGGCGAAGCCCTAAGTACAGGTAAGATTGTTCTGTTAGATCCTTCATGAGTATGTGTGTCCTTCAGCAGTACTCACCAGAGAGAGTATAATCGTATAGTCATCAGCCCCAAGTCCCGCGCCCGTTCTCTTCCTTACCCAGATTCTCATGCCTACAATAACCGGGCAGATAATCACGAAGATCCAAGCAGGAATATAGATTATGGCAGTGTTGTCCACATCCGAAGCGTTCACCACGAGGTCTCTGGGTATTAGAGTTGTCATCGCCATATTATCGCCTAGTATTCAAAGCGGTTACTTAATAATCTCTGGTATACTATAATACTGGGCCTACACAAGGTACTAACCCGGGATATATGTTTTGTGAATGTGGATAGGGGCTCCTGTAGAATAAAATGGGCTTTGCCGGAATTTCAATGAAGGTTATAGTGAGTTGCTGTGAAAGCATTATAGACAAATTATATCGTCAGTCAATAAACAAGGAATACAATAGAGTAAAACGGCTCAATAAATACCAGATAGTTAAGGGATGAGATGGCTTATTGAGCTAGTCAACGTGCCACTAAGCAAGAGCAACGTTCGATGCCTAATGTAGAATATCCTCTAGCTATTATTTAGGGTCATATCATGTTGCATTAGATGCGAAGGAGACTAGCTATCATAGGTGAAAGCTGAGCAGACGACTCCAAACATCTCCCTGCCATTCTCTTAAAATGCGACAAATCAACACATATGGGTAACGTATAACCCCTTGATAGTAGAGTAGAACCATCTACGCGCCGGTCTAAATAGCTATCACGTGGATCACAATCAGGCGGCTAGTCAGAAACTCAAGACCAAGGATGCGAAGGGGGAAGAATAGAGAGGGGGGGGGAGGACCGAGTGCAATATACTAGAGAAATTTGTACTATCAATGGAGCATGGAAATGAATCCCCACCTCTCGTGCTCAGGAGTGAGCACAACACGCCATTTTAAGTACACACGAAAGAGGTGACTGACGTGTGTGCTACCCATTCTCAACAGTCGACCTGTTTGTTCACAGTCCCCTATCCTTCCCCCGTCTTTCTTATAGCCTTGGGCTGAAAAGCTCGATTCGCTAGACGATCAGCCTGTTAGTTATAGGGCATTGCATTGAGCTTTCTACATTGCAATCTCCAGGGAGTCTACTTCAATACGCGTGGACATATCCCACGTCTTGATTCAAGTTCTCACTTGGCCGAGGCGATCAACGCCAGAGGCGTTAGTAATAAGTAAGGGACTAAGTCGGCCTGCTAACTTGTATAGCGAGAAACTCGGATGTTGTGAGGCTGTTCCACGTTTGATGTATCGTCATATGGTGTGCAAGTGCTACAGTGACACTTTATATTCTCCGAAGTAAGCAAGGTATAATTGGTACGACGTAAGAGTAAGCGACAATCCGCCCTTTTTCGGTTAAAAGGCATTTACATTTTAAACATGAAGTCCACAGCACGGAAGCATCTCTACTTATTACATGTATGTGCCCCATACCAGAACAAAAGTAGAAGGCACCTGAGTTTGACTGCATGCCTCTACAAACAGGTAAGTGGTAGGTAGGTAAAGTACATACTTCTATATGGCATGGATATTTGACCCTTACCTTGTGTTCCCCAGTTTTTAGGGTTCGGCACCTCCATTCAAGTGCAGGGGTCCCTGAATCTGTCCGAACCAATCAAACATCTGCTTTATCTACTTTGGGGCACACGCTAGAATCTAGACCCACCTAATGGATCACCCCACCTAGTGAATCATATGCCATAGTAGAACCACTGACTTTAAAACTCTATAACTAAATAGTAAAAATACTTATAGCTATATACTATATATAGGTATAAAGCATAAAAAAGGCTTATTATAACTATATATTTAGTTTATTTAATATTATTATAAGTAGTATTATATTTTTGGTATATTAAATATAGGTATAATATTTAAAATATATTAATAATTAAATAATAAAAATAGTTATAAAATAATGCTTTATATATTTAAAAACTAAAAAAAATCTATATTTATTTTATTATAATTACTTTAAAATTAAGCGGTATAATAAAAACAAAATAAGTATATAATAACTAGATGTTACGAGTTATAATGTAGGCGGCTAAATGCGAGGATCTAATTACCATATATTGAGATAAAATAAACAACTTAAAGAAAAAAGAAGGAAAAGAAAAGGAAGCTATTGTACAGAATCTTCAATATGTATGTGTGCCTTTGTTTGTTTGCACCTGCTAGCTGTTTGCCACCTGCTAGGCCTGTCGCCCTTGTAGTCGCAATCACAGTCATCATAGCCTAGTAGTAGTCCTTGCCACAGGCACCAGCCACTAAGGCTATAACACTAGAAAATATATTTTAAATATTATATTTTAAAAAAATAAAGCATTTAAGCTAAAAAATCATAAATTATATATTTTAATATTAAAATAAAGTTTAAACTTTATATTTTATATACTAGTTTTATATTATAATGTTATATTAAAATAATAAATATATTTTTTATATAATTATATAAAAGTTTTTTTAAAACGTTTAAAATTAAAGTATTAAATAATTTTTTAATAATTTTTTAATGTTTTAGCAATTATAATACTTAATATTAAACATTAAATAACTTTAATTTTCATTTTTATAAATATTAGTAATAAAATACTAAAAAAACTGTAATAATAAATTAATTTATTAATAAAGCTTTATTTAAAAGTTTTATAATTAGTATAACTAATAAAAATAATAATATTAATTATAAAACTAATAAA